>ML331644.1:0-53716 GCA_005239505.1 Nicotiana paniculata
AAATTATAAGTTAATTTTATTATTATTATAATTGTATAATAATAATTATAACCATTATTTAAAAATGAAATATGCAGATGTAAGATATCTAATGTTGCAAAAATTGAAAAGTGAAAACTAAAATTTAAAAAAGAAAACTAACAATACATAAAGTAAAAATACATTAACATTAAAAGTACATCAAAGGAGGATACATGAAAATTGGAATTACATTAAAAACATAAAACATAAGTTTAATAATCCAGCATGTTATTTCCAGGTGCACCAAAATTACTAAAATACTGAGAGAACGGGGTAGAAGATTGTTGTGCTTGTGGTTGTTGAAATTGTTGACTTCTTTTATCGATTATTTGTTTTTGTTCTTGTCGCACTTCGTAATGCATTAATCGAGCATTTATGGGAGAATAAAGGCGAAAGTTGAATATTTATGTGGTACTTAAATTAAATTTACTATGATATAATATTTATTTAATTATCTTTTATCAATGATTTCACTTTTAGTTGATTTATCCTTTAAAATAATTTTGTAATAAATGATTATATAAGTNCAATATAGTGTAATGGTTGGAGCAAATTTGGTGTTGCACCATTATGGGTGTGAAATTTAGTGTGAAATTTGGTGTTAAGGTTGGAGATGGCCTTAGCGAGTTTTCATTTGGGTCTCTTCTAGTTCTATTTGTTCTTTCTTAAGCTTCTGAAAATGGACAGAGTCTGTTAAGCATGTCCCATCTGCTTATTTTATTGGTCTGAAGCAGAATTAACCTACTCTGGTTTGGTCTTTTTGGCATGGAATAAAATATTTTCCTCGAGCAAAGTTCTAAGGAGAGTGTATTTTCCACTAAAATGGAAAATTGAAAGTTATCTTCTTTTACATGTATTCCAATTCCTTCTTTATATCACTTACTTCAATCAATCTGTTTAACCTTTAGTCCAATGAGTCAGAGCTAAAAACAGTATCTTTACATTATTCTACTTGTATAATATTGCTGAGCCGAGTGTCTACCGGAAACCGCCTTTCTGCCCACTGGGGATGGGTAAGGTTCGCATACACACAACCCTTTCCAGACCGTACTTTGTGGGATTTTATTGGGTCGTCGTTGTTGTTGTTACTTGTATAATATGGAAAAAATGGTGCTGTATATATTTTTCAATGGAAAACATTTTCCTCCATAACAAACGGTTCAAAATTTTGTTTTCCTTTGGTCATCTTGCTGATTTCTTGAATGTATTTTTCTGAATAGAAATTTGATGAGCTTCTCTGTAGTGTTTCAACATGGATTTTCTAATGTTCTGTGCGCTTTTCCAATTAGAATTCCTTAATTAAGTTATTATCTACTGTGTATATACTTGAAGCCATTAGCATGCAGGCAGAGAAGATTTGTTTTGTGTGATGTGTTATCCACGTGTGCGCAACTGAGATTCAGGTGCTTAGCTCAATCTTGTAGAAGTGCTTATAATGTGTATTTTGACCAATCAGAGGTTGTAAAATGGGAAAAATGGGAGTTGCGGGGCCTGATTTAAAATCCGGTGCAAGTATAGGTTAACCCAAGGTAATAGTGAACTAACGAGGCAAAAGAAGAGGCGAAACTGCAGTCATGTGTAATGTGTTGGACTAGAAGTACTCTGTATATTCCAAATTAACTTAACTTATTTCTATTCTGGATAGGATCTTCCTCACTTCCCAAAAAGGAAATTAGTCCATGAACAATTGAACCTTTTCAATATTCTAGCCAAGATTACTTTTACGCAAAAAAGAAATTGTCCAAATTCTTCACAAAGTTACCTTTTTGTACACTTATTTCATAAGAATGCGATGGTTGAGAGATCCTTTCCAAAGCAGAAATAGTGAATTGGAGATTCCTGTTTTATTTTCTTCTTCTCGATCTATTTTGGAGCGGAGAAGTGGAAAATTATGGTGGGAGTAGATGTATCATGTAAAAGAAATGCTTGGGAGTTGTTCTCAAAGCATATCTTGTCTACTGGAGATTTCTTTTTCTTTTCTTCCTCTTTTATCCATCTTGAATAGGAAAATAATCTTCCTTTTTTATCCATCTTGAATAGGAAAATAATGATCTGCGAGGGTGTCACAACCCAAGCCCATGACATGTATTGTCATGCCCGCACGAATTTGTCTTTCGGGCTACGCCGCATCAAGCCCCAAAAGCGTGGGTATCATGTGAACTTGTGTCATGCCTTTTAAAGCTCTTCACTTTCCTCTCCCATTCCGATGTGGGATTCGCCTAAGGTGGCATCTTTTTCAGAAGCTTGCCATCCGAGAAGCCTGTCAGGTCTGCTTGACCCGCCCTCCGTCATGGGCATCACAAGGGGAATGGTGCTAGGTCCTAGGTGTTTTAGATAGAACCTACACCAAAGGAAACTTGCAGCATTTCATATTTTTGTTTGGTCTCAAATATCATGTAAGGTTATTGTTGGCTTTTCAATAGGAGGAACCTGGAAAACTGGGGAGTGATTTTGACTGAGTTAAATACGAGGCTATGCACTAGTTATACCGCTGATAGTTTATCCTGCATTAGATTGGAGACCAGTACATTCTGGATACTTGATCAAATGTATCTCTGTGTTTTGAAAAAAAAGCGTTCCTTTCTCAACTGTCAAATTCCTAGTGTTTTGACCTTATGCCCCGTTCCTTTATTTGGTTTCTACTTCTGCAGGCCAAGTAGATATGTATGATTAAAGCTTACTTCAAACATTTTGAGGTGTTCAACAGCTAAACCTGGTTGAATTTACTGTTCCTTTACTTCCCCTGGAACATGTGAACCCTGATCTTGTAAGTACATTGTTACGTAAGTAGGGAATGAAGCCATTGGTCCGCGAAGCTTGTCTATCTTTGTATTATGTTGAAAATACCCATGGTGTCAGAAAATTTCGTTTGCATATTAAAGCTACTCTGTTTTATCTTTTCTTAATTTTGACCTATATATTCAAATCAGTTGAGAATCAACGCTCAGTTAGATTGCTGGTGTGTGTTACTGCAAAAACATAATTTGGTTTATTACTTTCAACTGGTGTACTGTCTGAGTAGTTTTTGCTCTTCAATTCATTCTAGCATTGGTATCTCATGCCAGAAATATGACTAGAAAATGAAGAGCATCATCAACTATTAAAATACAGATTCTAAAACAGATATATGCTCAAATATGTGAGGGTTGATGGTTATGAAAAGTTAATGTTTGAGGGACATAATATACTCTCTGATTAAGATTTTAGGATTTGTTTCAAAATTTGAGTTATTGTTGTTAAACTTTTTTTATGTGAATATAAGTTAATCTTAAGTTTATGAGTTTGTAAGGATGTTTGACATATGAGCTGGACATCGCTAGACAAAAGCTTTTCAGGCTACAAATTTGGAGGAAATATATACAGTCAGCGCTAGAGTTATTGATTATTCAAAGTTGGAGAAGTGGTTTCAAATTGTTCTATATTTGCTGCAAGACATCTAGTAGTGGTAAAGAGCAAATCCTTAGGTGGGGAAGCCTTTTCTTGATTAAACTATGGCCTTAAATGCCATTCTTTGGCGCCATTGTTAACAGCAAGATTGATCCTTGTAGTCGTTGGCATTAAAATGAATGGCGATGTAATAATAGTAGTCCTAGCAACAACGTGAATTTCTTTATTTCTATCCATCCCAGTAGCCTAATAGCCAGGGTAAATTTATGATGATTTCTAGAATAAATAAGCGAAGACAATAATGCTTTAACTGGCCCGAAGTAGGAAACTAAAACACAAAGATTTGCAAGCCTGACTGAGAATGATTCATTATTGTAATTTCTATTTCATGATTACAAAAAGAATAAAGAATTTAAGTTGCTTACACAAATAATTACACTAATGTTCTTTTTTATCCTAATAAACCTATAACAAATTAAATAAGCAATAGAAAGAAATACAAGAGAATCTATCACATGATGGTCTTAATTGCTTAAAACCTTGAACGCTTGCATTCAGGAGGAATGATTTGATTGAACCTTTGAGCATCTGTACAGTAATTGTATGTCATGTATTTCTGCTGCACCCATCTAAGCCTATTTCTGCCATTAGCGTCCAGTTCTTGAGTTTGCCATGTCTGATCATTATTTACTGAATCAGTGGATTTAGAGCCTCCACAAGATGAAGTAGATGATGCAGCGGACCAAACACAAGCATTTGTATTGAAATTCCTGTAAGAAGCTGTGAATGGAGCCATGGACCAGTCCGTTTTCACTCGCCCGCCTTGTGTTGCCCAGTCATCAGCGTTCCATAGGCTAGCGTACACTCTCATTGCTTGATTCTTTGGAAATGCAACCCCAAGTGCTTCGTGGTTGTTGTACACTCTTATTGGTATGTTATCCACCAAAAATCTGGAAATACACAAAACCCCAAAATGTCAGACATGAATAGTTCCAAGTAGAATTTGTTTTTTCAATGAAGTATGTTTCTTATACACTAGATTACAAAGATAGTAAATAAATTAGTAACGTACATGATGCGTTGAGCGTTCCAAATGATAGAGTAGGTGTGAAACGATGTGGTGGGATCGAACCAGAGGTGAAACTGTTGTTCTTTGTTGCCTTTTCCCTGAGAATAAACGTTGGTGTGAACTGTGTAAGGCTGGCCTGATGAATTTCCTAGAAATTCAAAATCAATTTCGTCGTGCCCTGCTCCTTGAGACGACAACTGCAAATTACACAAACAAATGTATCTACTTGTTAATAACTTCTGTCAAATATACATGTCCTGTATACGTAACAGTTAAATGAAGGGGCCGGAGCTTACGTAGAAAGTGGTGACAGTGCCAGCAGAATTTCCAGGCACTAACTTGAGCTGCATGTCGAACCTTCCGAATAAAAACTCATTCTTGGATTGAAAGCCTGAGCCTGAAATTTTATCGAGAGACAAGGTGAGAAGACGGCCACCTTCTTGTATCTGAGCCCGGTGGTCACCCCAGGTGACGGTCGCGTCTTGGTAGAAATTATCAGCACAAGCAGGGTATAGGAGTAAAACTGCAACAATAGAGAGCTGCAGAAACATTACAGAAATTCTTGAGGATAATGACATTTTTGTGCAAGAAATGTTTGTGATTTGTGTTTGAGATTGAGACACGGAGTAGGATATACATATATATATAGTTGTGGAAAGTAGAGTTTGAGAGAGGGAAGGAAGAAGGATCGAAGAAGGGAAATAAATAAAGAAAGCAATTAGCTGGGAATTGAGAGGATGGAAAATGACGTTTAAATAACGCGTTTGTATGGAGATAACAGAGGCTGCGGTTTCGGATGAAAAAGTATAGGGGAGTATGGGTTGGTGAATGAATAGGTTCTTCACCAATTGCCCACAGGAAAGCTTGGCATTAATATTTCTACCTAACGCGCTATGATCCTAATGTTTCTGTACTTTTTCTTTTTTTCTATGATCCTGATATTTGCTTTCTAGTTTCACGTGTATTTTTATTATAATATGAGAAACTTTCTTAAGAAATTTTTATATCATCAAATATGCTTCTCCCTTTGTTGCAATTTACGTGAATATGTTTGACTGGGCACGGAGTTTAAAAAATAATAAAGACTTTTGGAATTTGTGATCCTAAACAAGTCAAAAAGGAGTCCAGAGTATATGTATGGTTATAAAAGCTTCTCATTAAAGGTAGAATTGTAAGTTTAAGCTAAATTGTTTCCAAATTTAGAAAGGGGTCATTCTTTTAGGAACGGACCAAAAAGAAAATAAGTTCACATAAACCGAAATGGAGGGAGTATGACATATTTAAGACCATACATTTTAAAAATTTAATAGCCATGATCACCAATTTTAAAATTCTTCCTGTCTTTATTAAATTGTGCTAAGCCAAGCTACAATAAATAAAGTAAAATGGGGAAAATATTAACAAATTTCGTGCATAATATTTAGTAAAATATTTTTGTTGTCTTTCTTAGGTTAGTTTTGATTTAAAAAATTATAGTTCTATTACAAGTATTTTTGTTATTTAGTTAAATGATAAATAGTTTGATTTTAAAATTTCAGTGCACCCATTAATCGAATTTATTTAATTAATTTCTCTAACGTTCTGTTTGGATCATTGTTACCTATCGTTTTATAATATATTGTATTGTATTGTATTGTTTTGTATCGTATCATTTTATGAATACAATATTTTGTTTGCTATTGTAAAATAACATTTTACTATTTGGTTTGACTGTATCGTACTGTACTGTAGCTGCTAAATTTACTAAAATCTCAATTGTTTAAATATTAAATTTATCAATAATTACGCATAAAAATAATTTAACAAAATCTCTTTCTACTAATTTATCACAAAATATGTCTTATAAAATAGATTAAGCAATTAAATTCATGCAAATTCTAAAAAAATTAGTGGAACAAGTTAATAATATTAAAAACAATAATAAGTACACTCCATTCCTAACTAGATCATAATAATAATAAAACAAAAAATAAAATGTTAAAGAACTATGATAAGAAAAGGAACAAGAATTGGCAGAATAAAGAAAACTAGAATTGGAGATTAAATCAAATTAGGAGTAAAAATGAAACAAAAGAAGGCAAAACACATTTGGCGTTATAGTTGGAAATGGTAGAATTTCTGGAAAAAAAAAGAGACGAAGACAAAGCAGGTTATAGGTTGGAGATTTGAAGTTTTAAAAAAAAGAAGAAAAAAGATAAAAGGTAAAATAGAATTATGGAGTAATAAGTTAGGACATAATTAGAAAGAAAATTAGGAAACCCACTACACTATATCGGTTATTTTAAAAAATGAGAGTTTTCATTGTTCCACAATAATAGATTTAATAATACAATACAACCAATTTTAATAAAACAACTAAAATAAATATTATTTTGAAATAACAATATAATAGGATACAATGTATAACAACCATCCAAACAAGCGGTAAAGTTTCGTTGACCAAAATGTAGGTGATATAGAACTTTTTCTTTTCTTTCTTTTTCACTTTCTTTTCTTTTCCCCAAAACCCTTTTCTATATCGGTCATCGGTGTATAGCAAAATTAGAATTTGGAATAGAAAGAAGAAAGGGCAGCAATATAGTCAAATACTACAAGATTCTTTGTGATGTTATTATTTGTTCTTCCTTTCGAGTTCCCCCACCATCTCAGCCACCCCAATTGTCCTCCAAAGCTTTTTTCTTTACCCATTTCTAAGAGTTTTTCACTTTATTCCTTACAACTTGTTTGGATGGCTGTTGATTGTTAGTTTAATAATATATCATATTGTATTCTACTGCATTGCAATGTATTGTCTTGTTTGGTCATTAAAATTTTTGGATAGATTGTATTGTTTGTCGGCGTATCATGATGTCACGCACCAACACTATAAAAAATAAACTTACAACATTAATAAGAATTTATCACCAAATATGTATTGTATTGTTTGCGGAAGGGAAACCGAGGTGCGGACTCGCACGTACGGATGAAGAGGCGCAAATGCAAAATTTGGCAGCCCAAGCTGGGTTTGCAGGTGCAGAGGTAAGTGCGCAGAAGCGGCCTCGCTTCTGCGGTTGGTCTGTGTGCAAGTGCGCTTAGGGTCGCAGGTGCGACTCCCTTTGTCTCAGGAGCAGATCTGCAGGTGTCACGACCCAAACTACCAAGTCGTGATGGCGCCTATCGTGGTACTAGACTAGTCGACTCATTTCCCAAAACAAACAATATTTCGTTTCAAAAATCTATTTCAAACAATTTAATCATAATCCTTTCAGAAGAAAACCAAAACAAAGGAAAAACATGCGGAAAATACAACACGACATCGGGTGTCACTAATCATGAGCATCTACGATACAACTCTGATAGCACTAGGTACAATAAAGTCTACAAGGAAAAGAAGTCTAAAAGAAATAACTACTGGAGGATAGGAGGGAGAAGAGCAAGGTTGCGGTCGCCATGCAGCTACCTTGATAACTCCGAGATCTACGATGGATGATATCAACGCTCACTCGAACGTACCGTGACACCTGGATCTGCACACAAGGTCCAGGGAGTAACGTGAATACTCCAACTCAGTAAGTAACAACCATAAATAAAGGCTGAGTGTAGTGGCGAGCAGTAAAATCACATAGAATTCATAATATAAAGTCTTAGTGAAACAACAAGATATCAAATCAGTGTTCAAGTCAAATATCTCGTAAAACTCCAGTTTCGGCAGAAAATATGTAAAAATATTTTCAACAATTTCAATAGAGGCTTAATACAAATATAGAGTGAAAATAATGATGTCATAAACAAGCCCCTCGGGAAAAATATCGCTCATAAACAGCCCCTCGGGCAAGCCTCACAGTCACTCGTGAACAGCCCCTCGGGCATACCTCACAATCACTCAAATCAGCCCCTCGGGCATACCTCACCATCACTCATGCCTCCCAATCAATCATCACTCGGCACTCACACTCAGTAGGTACCTGCGCTCACTGGAGGTGTGTACAGACTCCGGAGGGGCTCCTTCAACCCAAGTACTATATCTAGCCAAATCATGACATCAAATCACTCAAGCCTTCGGCCTATATCAAAACATGTTGCGGCATGCAACCCGATCCCATATCACATCCTCACAAATCAGGCCCTCGGCCTCACTCAATCATAAACCTCACAAGCCACTCAGGCATTTCAGTAAAATCATGGGACTCAGCCCAAAACAACTTTCATATACTTCAAATAGAGTAATGAAACTGAATTAAACAGTAAACAAGTAAAAATCAAGGCTGAGGATAGATTTCAAATCAAAACAGCGTGAGGATAGTAATAAAATACCCCCGAGGGTCCAAACAATACTGGCACAAGGCCTCAAATATGTCATTCAGCCCAAGTTATAGAATTCTTTCTATAACACATAGCTATTATACATTTTTAATCAAAATATGCAACTCTACAGTTGCTATGGGATGGACCAATTCACAATCCCCCAACGGTGCACGCCCACACGCCCGTCACCTAGCAGGTGCGTCTCCTCAATATAGTGAAATAGTACGAAATTCGGGGTTTCATACCCTCAGGACTAGATTTACAATTGTTACTTACCTCAAACCGGACACAACTCTAGCCCGCGATACTCTTGCCCTTTGATTCGATCTCCAAATACTCCGAATCTATCCAAAATCAATATATTATCATCAATACACACTAAAGGAATGAATCTCATATGAAAATTATCAATTTAAATAAAAAATCCCAAATTGGCCAAACCCGGCCTCCGGGCCCACGTCTCGAAATCTGATAAAATTTACAAAACTAAGAAACCCATTCACTCATGAGTCCAACCATACCAAATTTATCAAAATCAGACTTCGAATTGACATTCAACTCTCAAAAATCCATTTTATGAGGTTTCTACAATTTTCCCTAATTTTCATCCCAATTCACTAATCAAATGATGAATTCAATGATATATTCATGTATTTTAGCCAAATCTAAGTTAGAATCACTTAATTCCCACCGCGGCCGCGAAAGTCTCCAGCTCCTGCGGTCGCGACCAAATTTCCCCTGTCAGCGGAACTTTACCGACCCAGCGGAATCCTTCCGCTGACCGCAAAATTCCTGCGTGGTCCGCACTCCCAACACATCCAAAACACCAACACCAGCAACACCAACAACACCATCAACTATTTTCGACAACTAAACTCACCTGCTAACCATCTGAAACACACCCGAGGCCCTCGGGACCTCAACCAACCACACCAACACATCCCATAACATCATTCAAACCTAGCCAAAACTTTGAATCACTCCGAATAACACCAAAACTTCAAATCAACCTCGGATTCAAGCCTAAGAACTCAAAACTCCTAAATTCCACAAATGACTCCGAAACCAATCAAACCTTATCCGAATATTCTCAAATTTTTCACACAAGTCAAATATGACACCACGAATCTACTCCAACTTCTAGAATTCCATTCCGACCCTGATATCAATTGTTTCCCTACCGACCGGAAACCGCCAAATTCCTATTTTCGCTAGTTCAAGCCTAATTCTACCACAGACTCCCAAATTACATTCCGAACCCAAACCAACCAGCCTGATACCATGAAATACAGCTGAACAACCCCAAAGAAACATAAATGGGGGAAACGAGCTATAACTCTCGGAACGACCGGCCAGGTCGTTACATCCTCCCCCTCTTAAACAAATGTTCGTCCTTGAACGAGTCTAGAAATATACCTGGAGTCTCAAATAGGTGTGGATATCTGCTCCACATCTCCCGCTCGGTCTCCCAGGTGGCCTCCTCCGCAGGCTGGCCTCTCCATTGCACTTTCACTGAAGCTATATCCTTTGACCTCAACTTTCGAACCTGCTGACCCAAAATAGTTATTGGCTCAACATCATAAGTCATATCACCCTCTAACTGAACTGTGCTGAAGTCCAAAACATGGGACGGGTCGCTAACATACTTTCGAAGCATGAATACATGAAACACCGGATGCACACTCGACAAACTAGGTGGCAAAGCAAGCTCGTATGCCACTTCCCCAATCTTCCAAAGTACCTCAAACGGACCAATAAACCGGGGGCTAAAATTTCCCCTCTTCTCAAACCTCATAACACCTTTCATAGGTGAAACCTTCAGCAGAACCTTCTATCCAACCATGAAAGATACATCCCGGACCTTCCTGTCCGCATAACTCTTTTACCTAGACTGTGTTGAGCGAAGCCGCTCTTGAATCATCTTTACCTTATCTAAAGCGTCTTCAACCAAATCCGTACCCAAGAGTCTAGCCTCACCCAGCTCAAACCAACCGACCAGAGATCTACACCTCCTCCCATACAAAGCCTCGTATGGATCCATCTGAATACTCGACTGATAATTATTATTATTATATGCAAACTCCGCGAGTGGAAGAAACTGGTCCCATGAACCCCCAAAATCAATGACACAAGCGCTCAACATATCCTCAAATATCTGGATAGTGCGCTCGGACTACCTGTCCGTCTGAGGGTGAAAAGTTGTTCTCAACACAACCTGAGTACCCAACTTCCGCTGCACGGTCCTCCAAAATAGCGATGTGAACTGAGTACCTCTATCAGAAATGATAGAAATTGGGACACCATGTAGACAAACGATCTCTCGGATATAAATCTCAACCAACTGCTCTGAAGTGTAAGTTAGTACCAACAGGAATGAAGTGCGCAGACTTGGTCAGCCGATCCACAATAACCCATATAGCATCGAACTTCCTCGGAGTCCGTGGGAGTCCAACTGCAAAGTCCATGGTGATCCGCTCCCACTTCCACTCCGGAATATCCAATCTCTGAAGCAAGCCACCCGGTCTCCAGTGCTCATACTTAATCTGCTGACAGTTGAGACACCGAGCCACAAACCTAACAATATCTTTCTTCATCCGTCTCCACCAATAATGTTGTCTCAAATCCTGGTACATCTTCGTGGCACTCGGATGAACGGAATACCGTGAGTTGTGGGCCTCCTTAAGAATCAACTCTCGAAGCACATCTACATTAGGCACACATATCCAAACCTGCATCCTCATCACACCGCCATCCCCAATGGTCATATCCCTAGAATCACCTCGCCAGACCCTATCTTGAAGAACGAGCAAGTGTGGGTTATAATACTGGCGCTCCCTAATACGGTCATAAAGAGAAGACCCGGAGACTACACAAGCCAATACCCGACTAGGCTCCAATATATCCAATCTCACAAGCTGGCCCAATAAGGCCTGAACATCCAATGCCAAAGGTCTCTCTGCTGCCGGAAGATATGCTAAACTCCCCAAATTCTCTTCTCGGAGACTCAAGGAATCGGCTACCACATTGGCCTTTCCCGGATGGTATAGAATAGTGATATCATGCTTATTAAGAAGCTCCAACCATCTCCAATGATGCAAATTAAGATCCTTCTGCTTAAACATATGCTGAAGACTCCGGTGATCAGTATAAATCTCACAGTGGACCCCATACAAATAATGACGCTAAATCTTCAAGGCGTGAACAATGGCTGCTAACTCAAGATCATGCACCAGATAGTTCTTCTCATGGGTCTTTAACTGGCTCGAGGCATAGGCAATCACCCTACCCTCCTGCATCAAAACACAACCAATGCCTATCCTCAAGGCATCACAATACACGGTATAAGAACCTGAAGCTGATGGCAGAACTAACACTAGAGCTGTGGTCAAAGCCGTCTTGAGCTTCTGAAAGCTCTCCTCACACTCGTCCGACCACCTGAATGGAGCACCCTTTTGGGTCAATTTGGTCAAGGGTGATGAAATAGATGAAAATCCCTACACAAAGCGACGGTAATATCCCGTCAAACCAAGGAAGCTCCTAATCTCCGTAGCTGAGGACGGTCCAGGACAACTCTACACCGCCTCTATCTTCTTCGGATCTACCTGAATACCCTCACTGGACACTATGTGCCCCAAGAATTCTACCGAACCAAGCCAAAACTCACACTTGGAAAACTTTGCATAAAGCTTCTCCTCCCTCAATCTCTATAACACAACCCTCAAATTCTAAGCATGCTCCTCCTAGCTACTAGAGTACACCTGGATGTCATCAATGAACACAATAACGAAGGAGTCCAAATATGGCTAGAATACACTGTTCATCAAAATGCATGAACGCTGGGGCATTGGTCGGCCTGAAAGACATCACCAAGAACTCATAATGGCCATAACGGGTCCTGAAAGCTGTCTTAGGAATATCCGAATCCCGAATCTTCAGTTGATGATACCCGGACCTCAAATCAATCTTAGAGAGCACTCTCGCTCCCTGAATCTGGTCAAACAAATCATCAATACGAGGCAAAGGATATTTATTCTTGATTGTGACCTTGTTCCACTGCCTGTAATCAACACACATTCTCATGGAGCCATCTTCTTCTTCACAAATAGAACCCGTGCACCCGTAGGTGACACACTAGGCCGAATAAACCCCTTATCTAGAAGTTCCTGAAGCTGCTCTTTTAGTTCCTTCAACTCCGCCAGTGCCATACTATACGGTGGAATAGAAATAGGTTGAGTGTCTGGCACCAAATCAATACCAAAATCAATATCACTGTCAGGCCGCATACCCGGCAGGTCTGCAGGAAACACGTCCGGAAAATCATGGACCACTGGAACAGAATCAATAGTGGGAGTCTCTGCACTGGCATCCCTCACAAAAGCCAAATAAGATAGGAAACATTTCTCAACCATACGCTGAGCCTTCAAGTATGAAATCACCCTACTAGGCACATAATCTAGGGAACCACTCCACTCAACCCTCGGGAATCCCGACATCGCTAAGGTCACGATCTTAGAATGATAATCTAGAACAACATGACATGGAGATAACCAATCCATGCCCAATATTACATCAAAATCAACCATACTGAGCAATAAAAAATCCACTTGGGTCTTCATACCCTCAATAGACACCACACATGACCGATACACTCGGTCCACAATAATAATATTGCCCACAGGCGTAGACACATGAACAGATCTAAATAAAGATTCATGGGTCATATCAAGAAAATGAGCAAAATATGATGAAACATATGAATATGTGTAACCAGGGTCAAATAAGACTGAGGCATCTCGGTGACAGACTGAAACAATACATGTAATCACGACATCTAAAGCCATAGCATCTGATCTGGCTGGAAGTGCATAAAAATGGTCCTGACCACCACTTGATCGACCTCCCCCTCTAGGGAGGCCTCTAACTGCCTGACCCCCACCCCTAGATGGCTGGACGAGTGGTGAAGTAACTGGATCTGAAGTCAAGGGTTGACTCCTTTGCTGGGATGGACCCTCATGACAACGAGGACACTGCCTCCACATGTGCCCAAACCCTCCATACCCAAAACAACTCCCTAGTGCGAGGGATGGGGACAGAAGGGAACCCCTAGCACCGGGATAACTGGTAGAAGAACCTGGCGTAGAGGAGCCCTGAACTGCTAGTGCACGGGATGAACTCTGGGTTGGAAGGGCACTGAAAGATAAGTGAACCGGATGAGAACTGCGAGAACCATGCCCCGATAATGCGCCACTGTGAACTAGGCAAGCTGACTGAGCAAGCCTAAATGGACGGCCTCTGCCATGCTGAAACTGACCCCCATGTTGGGCACCATTGAATCCACCCTAACCACGAGCTGACACGCCTACACGCCCGTCACTTAGCATGTGCGTCACCTTAATATAGTGAAATAGTACGAAATCCGGGGTTTCATTCCCTCAGGACAAGATTTACAATCATTACTTACCTCAAACTGGCACAACTCTAGACCGTGATGCTCTTGCCCCTTGATTCGACCTCCAAATGCTCCGAATCTATCCAAAATCAGTATATTATCATCAATACACACCAAAGGAATGAATCCCATATGGAAATTATCAATTTAAATAAAAAATCCCAAAATTGGCCAAACCCAGCCCCTGGGCCTACGCCTCAAAATCCGATAAAATTCACAAAACTAAGAAACACATTCACTCAGGAGTTCAACCATATGTAATTTATCAAAATACGACTTCGAATCGACATTCAACTCTCAAAAATCCATTTTAGGAGGTTTCTACAATTTTTATCCTAACTCACTAATCAAATGACGAATTCAATGATATATTCATGTATTTTAGCCAAATCTGAGTTAAAATCACTTACCCCGATGAATTTCTTGAAAAACCTTAGAAAACTCGCCAAAACCCGAGCTCTCTAGGTCAAAATATGAAATAAAACCCTGAACCTCGTATTTATAGTGCAATTCTTGGATCCTCATTTTGCTTACCGCTAAAATCCACCGCCGCCGCGCTGTGAAAGTCTCCAGCTCTTGCGATCACGACCAAATTTCTGCTGTCCGTGCTAGCCCCCTCCACATTCAGCGGAACTTTACCGCCCCAGCGAAATCTTCCGCTGACTGCGAAATTCCTACGCGGTCTGAACTCCCAACTTCAGAAACTCCAACACCAGCAACACCAGAAACTATTTTCAGTTGCTAAACTCACCTGCTAACCATCCGAAACACACTCGAGGCCCTCGGGACCTTAACCAACCACACCAACACATCCCATAACATTATTCAAACCTAGAAAAAACTTCGAATCACTCCGAGTAACATCAAAACTTCAAATCAACCTCTGATTCAATCCTAAGAACTCAAAACTCCTAAATTCCATAAATGACTTTGAAACCAATCAAACCTTGTCCGAACATTCTCAAATATGACACCACGTATCTATTCCAACTTCCGAAATTCCATTTCGACCCCGGTAAAAATACCGACCGAAAATCGCCATATTCCCTACTTTGCCGGTTCAAGCCTAATTCTACCACGGACTCCCAAATTACATTCCGAACCCTAACCAACCAACCCGATACTATGAAATACATCTGAACAACCCTAAACAAATAGTAATGGGAGAAACGAGCTATAACTCTCGAAATGATTGGCCGGGTCGTTACAGCAGGTGCGGCCCTCCTCTCCCAGATGCGAACCCAGGGTACGTAAGTTAAGTGCGGACCTGCGATGGAATTTCTGCAGATACGAAACCGCAGGTGCGGTTAGAGGCTCGTAGAAGCGAGATTGCTGGGCAGAAAATAGAATTTCAAGGGTTTGATTCCCATTTCGATTTTGGGACTTTGAGAGCTCGGTGTGAGGCGATTTTTCAAATTTTCTTCAAGAAGATTAATGGGGTAAGTGATTCTAACTCAGATTAGACTATATTTCATGAATATATTTCTATTTTCATCATCTAATTAGGGATTTGAGTTGGAAATTTGGGGGAAAATGGTAGAAACTTCTTAGACTAAATTTTGAGTTTTGAAAGGTGATTTGAGGTCGGATCCGAGTAATTCTTGTATGGTTAGACTTGTGAGTTAATGGGTGTTTATATTTTGTGACTTTTACCAGATTCTGAGGCGTGGGACTGAGGAGTCTTTTTGCAGAATGAGGTAATGTTTTTTGTCAGGAGGAGAGACCCCATGATTTATTGTTTTGGCGGGTGGTTATGAGTTTTTACATATATCTTTCACCGTGGAACTGTTGCGAAAGTTTGAACATGGCTTACATGTCTTATGAGGCGTATTGCGGGCTTCGAATTTGTGAAATAGCAGCTATTGCGGTTGGAGGATGTTATTATGTGCATGCGAATTATGCAGTGCATGGTGTAATTTCAGATAAAGTGCACGATCATGTTTTGGTACAGTGTTTAGTGATTGATACCTTGTTTGAATGTTAGAATCGGGTCTCGTGGAGAATTCCGAATGTTGGAATTTGGTTCTTAGACTTGTTAGCCAAGGTTATAAGGAGTATCTTCATGATTTCTTAATTTCTTGCTTTAGCTTAGATTTTATTGAGTAGATTAGTTTCTTATAGATATATTTATGGTATGTAATTGTGTTTGGCTAGATTTGGGCCATTCAGAGTCAGATAATTGAGGAAAGGGCATTCTTACGGATTGATTTGAGCTTGGTTCGAGATAAGTGGCTTGCCTAACCTTGTGTGGGGGAAATCCCCTTAGGATTTGGTACTGATATTGATATGTGAGCGCTGTGTACGCGAGGTGAAGAGTGCGTACACGAGCTATATGTTGCAAAACTTGATTTTTACTGAGTAATTACCTGTCTTCACCTTAATTAAGTATACTAGCATGTGTAGATATCTTGGTAGCCTAGAATAACATGTCTACGTGAATTAATTGCTTAACTGAACTCTTTACAGCATGCTTAGTGAAATCCTGCTTCTTTTTCCTGATTTGTACTTATTCTAAACTGTAGATTCTCCTATTTTACCTATCAGCTGAAATTGTCTAAGATGTGTATTTACTTTGGGACTACGGGACGGTATCCCAGGAGATACCCCTGCATATTTTAATTTTGGAACTGCGGAACGGTATCCTGGGAGATCCCCCTGCACATTTACTTTTGATACTACGAGGCGGTACCTCGGGAGTTCTCGCTGCACATTTACTTTTGAGACTACGAGACGGTACCTCAGGAGTTCTCCCTGCATATTTACTTTTGGGACTATGAGACGGTATCTCGGGAGATCCCCTGTTATTTATTTACGTGTGTTGTACTGTTATTTCATTGTGTTTTCCTTTGTTGAACTCTAGTCTTTTACATTCCTGTGATGACTACCTGTTCTTCCGAGCAGCTGGCTCAAATCTACATCAGCGAGATCATTAGTCTTCATGGCGTACCGGTATCTATCATCTCTTACCGGGGTACGCAGATTATATCACGGTTCGGAAGGGCCGTACAACATGATTTAGATACTCGAGTGGAGCTGAGCACAACAATTTATCCTCAGACGGGCGGACAGTCCGAGTACACTATTAAGATATTAGAGGATATGCTCTGTGCATGTGTGATGGAGTTTGGAGGGTCGTGGGATAAAATCTTTTCACTTGCGAAGTTTTCTTACAACAACAGTTATTAGTCGAGCATCCAGATGGAACCGTATGAGGCTCTGTATTGTAGACGGTGTCGGTCCCCATTTGGTTGGTTCGTGCTGGGCGAGGCTAGATTATTGGGTACAGACTAGGTCCAGGATGCCCTGGATAAGGTAAGGTGATTCAGGATCAATTTCACACAGCCAGTCCAGACCAAAGAGTTATGCAGATTGGAAGGTTCGCGATGTTGTTCATGGTTGGAGAGCGAGTCTTGCTCCGGGTATTGCCTATGAAGGGCGTTATGAGGTTCAGAAAGAAAAGCAAGCTAAGCCCAAGGTTCACCGGTCGCTTTGAGGTGTTGCGACGAGTTGGGGAGGTTGCTTATGAGATTTCCTTACCTCCCAGTGTAGCAGGGGTTCATCCGCTATTCCACGTTTCTATGCTCCGGAAGTATCACAGTGATCCGGCTAATGTGTTGGATTTTAGCTCAGTCCAGTTGGACAAGGATCTATCTTATGTTGAGGAGCCAATGGTTATTTTGGATAGGGAGTTCATAAAGCTAAGGTCAAAGAGCATTGCTTCAGGTATGTCTCTATACTCTTTCGAGGAAAAATGATTGTCTTAAGAAGGGGAGGATGTAACGAACCGGCCGGTCGTTTTGAGAGTTATAGCCCCGATCCCCTTTTTACTACTTCGCCCGTGTCATTTTCTACTTATGTGTCTTGCCAGGAGGTGTTGGTTATAGTTTCAGAGTGTTTTGGGACACTTAGTCCGGATTGTATTTTGGAGGTTCGTTCCTTTAGCTCCATTGGGCGTGTCAGCATTGTGTTTTGGAGGTCTGTAGCTCATTTAGACTTGAAATGCGAAAGTCGAATTTTCGGAGGTTTTGACCAGTAGTGGACTTTTTGATATCGGGGTCGAATTCCAATTCCAGAAGTTGGAGTAGGTCCGTAAGGTTGAATATGATTTGTGTGCAGAATTTGGGGTCAATCTGACGTGGTTTGATAGGTTTCGACATCAGTTGTAGAAATTGGAAGTTTCAAGTCCATTAAGTTTGAATCGAAGGGTGATTTGTGTTTTAACCGTTGTTTAATGTGATTCGAGGGCTCGACTAAGTTCGTATGGTGTTTTAAACTGGTTGGTATGTTTGGTTGAGGTCCCGGGGGCCTCGGGCATGTTTCAGATGCTTAACGCAATGAGATGTAGACTTAGGTATGTGATGTAGATTGCTGGTTTCTGGTGTTTCACACCTGCGGAAGGGAAACCATAGGTGCGGACTTGCACGTGCGGATGAAGAGGCGCATATGCGGAATTTGGCATCCCAATCTGGGTTCGCAGGTGCGGAGGTAAGTGCGCAGAAGCGGCCTCGCTTTTGTGGTTAGGCTGTGTGCAAGTGCGGTTAGGGTCGCAGGTGCGACTCCCTTTGTTGCAAGAGCGGATCCATAGGTGTGGCCCTCCTCTCACAAATGCGTACAAAGGGGACTTAAGTTAATTCCAAACTTGCGATGGAATTTCTGCTGGTGCAGCACCGTAGATGCGGTTAGAGGCTCGCAGAAGCGAGATCGCTGGGCAGAAAATAAGATTTCGAGGGTTTGATTCCCATTTCGATTTTAGGACTTTGAGAGCTCGGTTTCGAGGTTTCTTCAAGAAGGTTGTTTGGGTAAGTGATTCTAACTCGGATTGGACTATATTTCATGAATTTATTTCTATTTTCATCATCTAATTAAGGATTTGAGTTGAAAATTTAGGGGGAAATGGTAGAAACTTCATAGACTAAAATTTCGAGTTTTGGAAGGTAATTTCAGGTTTGATCCGAGTAATTCTTGTATGGTTAGACTCGTGAGTGAATGAATGTTCATATATTGTGACTTTTACCTGATTCCGAGACGTGGGTCCGTTAAGGCTTTTTGGGACGATTTCCTAATTTCTTGCTTTAGCTTAAATTTCATTGAGTAGATTAGTTTCTTATAAATATATTTATGGTATGTAATTGTGTTTGGCTAGATTTTTGCCATTCTGAGTCGGATACTCGAGGAAAGGGCATTCTTACAGATTGATTTGAGCTTGGTTCGAGGTAAGTGGATTTCCTAAACTTGTGTAGGGGAAATCCCCTTAGGATTTGGTATTGATATTGATATGTGAGCGCCGTGTACGCGAGGTGACGAGTGTGTACACGGGCTATATGTTGCAAAACCTGATTTTTACTGTGTAATTACATGTCTTCACCTTAATTGAGTATACTAGCATGTGTACTTATCTTGTTAGCCTAGAATAACATGTTTACGTGCCTTAATTGCTTAAATGAACTCTTTGCCGCATGCTTAATTAATTCCTACTTCTTTTTCCTGATTTGTACTTAGTCTAAACTGTAGATTCTCCTGCTGTACCTATAATCTGAAATTTTCTGAGCTGTGTATTTACTTTGGGACTACGAGACGGTATCCTGAGAGATCCCCCTGCATATTTACTTTTGGGACTACAGGACGGTATCCCGGGAGATCCCCATGCACACTTACTTTTGAGACTACGAGGCGGTACCTCGGGAGTTTTCCCTGCACATTTACTTTTGAGACTACGAGGCGGTACCTCAGGAGTTCTCCCTGCATATTTATTTTTGGGACTACGATACGGTATCTCGGGAGATCCCCTTTTATTTATTTCCGCGTGTTGTACTGTTATTTCATTGTGTTTTCCTTTGTTGAACTCCAGTCTTTTATTATACTGTTTTATTCTCCTGCTTTATTTATTATATACCAGTGGGCCTGAGCTGACCTCGTAACTACTCGACCGAGGTTAAGCTTGGCACTTACTGGGTACCAGTTGTGGTGTACTCATGCTACTCTTCTACACATTTTTTGTGTGCAGATTCAGGTGCTCGTTATCAGCTGCATTATCAGTGAGTTCGAGACAGCTGTGAAGACTTCAAGGTATATCTGTCGCGTCGGCAAACCTCGGAGTCACCTTTTATTCCTCCCCGTGTCAAACCCTTTCTGTATCTTTCTTTTATTAGACTATGGTGTATAGAGATACTATTTTCTTTATGTAGCTTGTGACTCATGATGTTCCGGGTTTTGTAAAAAAAGTTGTGTACGTTAGTGTTTTGAATATTGTACATGCCGAGCGACATTGTTATTGGTTATCCAGTATCTATTGCAGTTAGATGTTAAGCTTTACTTCCATTATTGGTATTTTCTGTATATTGTTAGGCTTACCTAGTCGTAGAGACTAGGTTCCGGTACGACGTGTTTCAGAGGGAAAATTTGGGTCGTGACAGTTTTTCTATGAATTAATTGCTAGAAAAATTAGTTATATTGTTAGAAATAAGTTGGTAAATTATTAAATTATTGTTGTAGCTTAGTCAATTTTTTTTGCATAGTTTTTATTATAGATCCAAAATATTTGAATTTCTTTTACTTTATATTAAAATAATTATGCTCTTAAGTTAAATGCCTTAATTTTATATGCTATTTGAATTCTTTAATTTTTATATGTTGAAATAGTTTAATATTTATTAATTACAACTATTTCTTTTGTTTGATAACAATGATGACCATGGGTAAACTTATGAAATGTGATATAGCTAGTATGATTTTAACTTTAGTAAAGTAAATGATTGTAAATTTATAGTTAATTAAATATGTCACGACCCCAAAACACATGGCCGTGATGGCGCCTGTCGTGGAATCAGGCAAGCCACACATTTGTTTTGGTTTAAAGTTGTTTTCAGAAAAATTATTAATTTAGTAGAAAAAGAATCATTACAAATCCATTTAAAGATTTATCATCATTAATGCATAAATAAAAACTAATCCCAGAACTAGTGTCACCGAGCCATGAGCTACTATATCTATAATGTCAAAATACAGAGCTGACATAACAGTGTCTGAAATAAATAACTAAATATGACAAGAAGATAGAGAGGGAGGAAACGAGGCTGCGATTGCCAGCTTCTACCTCGAAGAATCCAAAAGAAACCCTGACCGCAAATCAGCAACCGTTACCGGTCCCGATGTACCTAAATCTGCACACAAGGTACAGGGGGTAATGTGAGTACACCAACTCAGAAGTAACGAACCCAAACTATGGGCTGAGAGGTAGTGAAGGACTAAACCTCAGTGGATATATCAAGAATCAGTGTACATGAATTTAGGCATGTTCGTAGTTATCTAACAGATAATGAAACATGATAAGTTCAGGTACGAACAGTAAACCATGTATAGCTCAGTATACTCTACATGCCAATGTATCAACTGTATGAAATGCTCAAAGTGCTCCCACTCTCATATGCAAGTCCACTCAGTACTGTATAAGGCTCCAGGCCTTGGGAAGATTCATCCCGAAATATATACACATGTGACAGTAGTCACTCAGTACTGAGGAAGGCCGATCCAGCCCTATGGAGAAGATCCATCTCCAGATAATGATACACCTCACAACCACTCGATATAGTATGTTTCTCAACGGCCCAGGGAAGATCTATCCTAGAATACGTATACACATCACTGACATCACTCGCTCAGTACAGAGGAACATGCCAATCCAGCCTCGTGGAGAAGATCCATCTCCAAGTATAAACACTTCGGACAAGATCCATGTCCAGGGAAGATCCATCCCTCAAATATAAACACTTCGGACAAGATCCATGTCTAGGGAAGATCCGTCCCTCAAATATCACTGCGCTCACTAGGGGTGTAAAGACTCCGGAGGGGCTCCTATTAGCCCACGCGCTATATCAAGCCAACAAAGGCATGATCAGAGTATCACTGCGGTGTGCAGTCCGATCTCATAACTATCTCAATAACAGGCTCTCGGCCTCACTCAGTCATTACTCTCCAATCTCGCTTACATGGGCTCACAGATGCATGAACTAGCCCGAAACAATGATAAATATATAAAATCAACAATACCGAGACTGAGGCATGAAATGATACGCTATGACAGGACTGAGTATACAAAATCAAATAAACACATAAGGCAACATCAATATACGAGCACTCGGGTCTCAGCATTTTCGGCATGAGCCATCCAAATGGTGATCCACATGAAATAGTTTAAGCCACCTTGCTCAAAATCAATAACCAATACGTCTCAATCCCGCAGCACCCAATTACTTACCTCACTCAAATCCCGCTATAAAGCCCAAACAGATCTGCATCATATGTGCATATAACCAACAATCACCACTCCTCGCGGGTAACTCATAGATCACTCCAGAATATGAATAAAATCAATGACAATCGAATGGCATATCCCTCAAAAATAGCAATTCGGAGTCAACAATCTCGACCCGGTGCAGAACACTCACCCATACTGGGCGTGCCAATAACCCTAAATCAACTCTAGTCACCCACAACAGATAGATAACTCTCTGAAGGTTCACAATGACTGAATCCTGGCATTTACTAACATCTGGATAGCTTTGCTCGCATCCTCACGGTCCACAACTACAAAATAATCTGTTTATGAGAACTCTCGATCTCGAAGTCCATGAAGCGCACAAATTACCATATCTGATACCAACTCCACCGCTTGAATATATAACATATCCCTAATACTCAATCATTCCACGAGGGATACCCCTATAATTCTTCTGTGTCACCAAGCAACCTTGAATATCAACAGTCGATCCATCAAGAGAGTGTCACAATACCAATAAGAATCCTTAACTCCACACATTGCTCTCTCTAAAATGTATACATCAAGCCACCCAATAGTGATATCATCTACCTAGTCATCTGAAACTGCCAATGCTGCCTAAGAATTTTTTTGACCTTCCTTCCAGAACTGAACCGTGATCTCACATATGCAAATCTCAACTCTGCACAACATACCGCATACGCCATTCCATCCTATGATAAATATGAGAACTTTATGATCCCTTCCGAGCCACAATCAACTACGTACCCAACTATCCAAGAATTTTCCATTTGATCCCATTTAGAAGCAAAATCACTATACATCACCTGCACCTCATGTTAGTAGAAAATATACATCTCTAACCGTGGTAGAAACCATCAGGAACTATCCGAATCCCATTTGTACAACACCAAACCGTCAGGATGGAATCCTTCTAACTTAACCAAGCTACGCAGGTCACCAAAACCCAAGAGCATTTCTAAGAAACACTTTCTAAGAAACACCTGTAAAAACTCATTGCCTCATAAACACCCAAAGAACTAATCATATCCCTTATAATGCCGATCTGACCTACTACAAAGATGTCCTATTTATCCAAGTTCCTTCTGAATTACCTTCAAATTGATACTTCTCCTTGCCATAATACCGCAATTCTCAACCTAGAATCACCACACGAGACCCAAGCATAAGACCATACCACCTAAGGCCCGTAAGTCGCTGAATACTCTCTCAAATATCCCCAAAAGTACCACATTCAAAATACTTACCCTGAAGAGACTTACTGCGAATCTAAAGCCATTACCTTTACTTTCCTGATACTGATATGTATAATCCATGATAATGTAGAAATGCCACAAGTCTTGACACCCTCCAACATAAATCTCAGTTCTAGCCAAATACACACCTTGAATCCAATTGTCACGTATGACCTTGAATCCATCAGAACCATTCTCGAGAGTCATCCACTCTACACAAATCTCAATTAAACTGATCGAACGACCTGACCCCATTTGCACACCAACATACTAGGAAGTAACCCACACTTCGAAGCAACCAAGCAAATTCCTACTCCGCACACACTACACTATTTATAGTTACAATTCAATCATTCAATAAAACCCATCTACCATAGAGTACATTACCACCTGTATCCAAAAATTTCCATTACTTGAGTCTTCTCAAACTCCACCTCTGCAGGTCATAACTAATTCACCAGTATAGCTCGAACTGAACCCAATACCTCGCATAGTCGTGCAACCAACTTATCATTAACAGCCTCCCCCACTTGGCTCAAAGCCATAGATCAAAACAATCAATAACTCGCAATGCCCATACGCTAACACTGCCGCCATATCACAGTGAGATTCAACTAAATCCTTCATAAGCTCATCTTTAACTCAAACCATTTAACATCTCAAATCATCTGCAATCTCGCATTCACCATTGCAATAGCCGTTCCAACTTCCACAAGCGATCTAAAATCAACTTACAACATATAATATTTACTGGTTACAGAGTACTTGTATTGGTAAAAATGAGCTTCACACGTGTAATACTTATGATGACTCTGCAATCTATGTGGAGCAATAACAACATGACAACTGGACGAGACTTTATGAAGAGTTACAAGATAAATAGGAACGGAACAGCATACCCACGGGGTAATCAGATGCGGGAATCTCAACCTAATTGAAAGGGCGAAGAGACACGGTCAGAATGAATCAAGACGGAATAAAGGGGAAAATTTGGGGATCTTTATTAATGAGCCAAAATGTTACATAATCTTCATGCAACAGTTACGATTAATCATTGTAAAGTTACATTAATGCCATTATTAGCCATTAATGCTCAATCACTGAAAAGAGTAGACATTATATTAAGAAATTCCTTATAAAAGGGAGTAAAATATAACTTGTAAGGACACGTTCAAACCACTATTTAAATATACTTACTTTTTACGCATATTTCTGCTTTCTATTTACGAATATACTTACAAGTATTAACATATTATTTGGTTATCAGAAACCCGTGTTTTTCTTAAAATAGCTTTGGCAGAGAATCTAATTCTTTGGTTAAACAAATTGGTTCCATTACCGGGAATCTGATAATCTCTGTTTTTTCTCAAACAACATTCTGTAAATTATGTCGAACGCCCACAACAACAACAAACAAAGGATTGGAACTCCAGTTCCATCACCTTCAGGTTCCCCACAAGGCTCAAGGGAACATTCCCCAGAGAGATCTACGACTCAAAATAATAACCACAATGGAAATTAACAAACAGGAGAATAAGATCCTGTAAAACAAATGGTTGGTGAATATGTGACTCAAGCCTTACAAGCTTTCATGAGGGGACTTCCAACTGCATCACCTACAACTCATCCTAACAACACTGCAACTGTGGAAAATCCACAATCCGGACTAGCAAACTCAGGAAGTAGAGGCACTCCAAATGAGTCCCTCGAAGCAACACCAGGTATGTTCAGTAATCCAGAATTACAGTCTTTATTACTAACCTTGCAGAAACAGGTGAAGGAACAAAATGACCAAATCAAGCAAATTCCTGGACTACCACCTGTTATCAAAGGCATTGACGTTGATAGATATTCTCAACAACCTTGGAAGACATATGCAACACCCTTTCCTATTCCCAAGAAATTCAAAATGCCTGATATTCCCAAGTACGACGGGGAAACTGATCCACGTGATCATGTAACTGCTTTTACTACAGGAGTCAGTACTAGTCAAGAAGTTGGGAGAGACACTCACCAAAGTAGCACTAAAATGGTATTCTCTTCTACCCGAAAATTCTATTGATTCTTTTGCTGAGCTTGTAGATTCTTTTATAAAAGCACATTCCGGTGCACAAAAAGTCGGAAAAAGAATGGAAGACATATTCAAGATAAAACAAGGAGAGGCGGAGTTGCTCCGAGAATTTGTAGACATGTTTCAACGAGAAAGAATGTTGCTACCAAGGGTACCTGGCAATTGTGCAGCAATGGCGTTTGCAAGCAACTTAAATGACATAAGCTCATAAGACACGAGAAGACTCAAGGAAAGCTTGAGAGAATTCCCATCCACGACATAGAACGATGTTTATAACAGGTACAGTACCAAGATACGAATAGAAGAGGACACCATTGCTCAATCAAAAGCTGAAAATCTAACCGGTTCTAGACGCTCCGAACCAGAAAGGAGAACAGGTAAGAACAGGTATCCATATATGGGACCTTCAGGACGAGAATCTCATTCCAAGTATGAAAACACACGGTCGGAATATAGACCGTCAAATAGAGATACGAACTCATCCTCCTCAAGATCTAGAAAAGACCGGGAGGAACGAAACAGAGGTAATGCAAGAGTCGGAGACTACAACTTCAAGGTAAGTACTTCTAAATTAATTATCATACTGAGAAACATGAGCGATAAAGTTCGATGGCCCAAAGAAATGAGATCAAATCCAAACAGAAGGAATCCAGACTTCTGGTGCGAATTCCATAACAATCAGAACACAGAACATCAGATTGCATATTTTTTCAAGGTGAGGTAGAACAATTATTAAAATAGGGCTATCTAACAGAACTGTTTGGGTGAAAAAGGCAAACAGGCATATACGAAGAACATACAAGAGCCCCCGAAACCACCATCTCCAAAGAGAACAGTGAATGTGATACACGAAGGAGAGGAGGTGAACATAGTAGTCTGCAAAAGAACAACAAAATTCACAATTACGCACGGGAAGTGGGTTCATGAAGACATATAAGTAGACAATATAACGTTCGACAATGCAGATGGAAACGGATTGCTTCTTTCTCATAACAACGCTCTGGTAATATCTCTCCTTATACATGACATAATGTAAAAAGAGTGATGATTGATCCAGGTATCTCAGTCAACATCATTTTGTTGAGAGTTGTGGAAGAAATGCTAATGGAGGATCGAGTAATCCCAAAATCAAGAGCCTTATCTGGGTTCGACAACTCTACGGTCATGACAAAAGGAGAAATTGAGCTTAGTACCTATGTAGAAGGAGTAATCAAAAATATGAAATTTCAAGTCATTGACACCGATATGGCTTACAATGTAATCATGGGGAGACCATGGATCCATGACATGGAAGCAATACCATCTACTTTACACATATTAATAAAATTCCCTTCCAAATGGGGAATTTAACAGATTCAAGGCGATCAACAAACCTCAAGGAATATAAATTCAGTAGTACACTTAAACAAAAAAGAGGTAGCGGAAGAGTCAAAAGACGGGGGAATCGCCCAATTAGGTACGGAAGAAGAAATTGGAACCCAAATAGGTACGGAAGAAGGAAGCCACGAGAAGGTGAACCAAATCACCACAGAGTCAACATCAACATATACGGACATGGATTCCAGACCCGATGTCATTCCGGAGCTAGTAAAGGACGAGCATAAAAAAATAACTATTGAGGAGCTTGAAGCTATCCCACTGTTCGAGCAGGAGCCTGAGCAAAACGTTCATATAGGCACGAGGCTAAGCCCCGCAAGAAGAGGTAAGTTAATTGAATATTTAAAAGCTAACTTAGATTGTTTCGCTTGGTCCCATTCAGATATGACAGGTATACCTCAGGAAGTGATGACTCATAAACTAAATGAAGATCCATCCTTCGTGCTTGTCAAGCAAAAGAAAAGAAAGCAAGGATCATTCAAGAACCAAGTGATTGATGAAGAGGTACAAAAACTCTTGAAAATTGGTTCAATACGCAAGGTAAAATATCCTAATTGGTTAGCTAATACTGTTGTGGTACCCAAGAAGAATGGTAAATGGAGAGTATGCGTAGATTACACATATTTGAATAAAGCATGCCCCAAAGACTCCTTTTCATTACCACACATAAATCAAATGATTGATGCCACTGCAGGTCATGAATTGTGAGCTTTCTAGATGCATATTCTGGTTATAATCAGATAAAAATGGATCCCTTAGACGATGAAAAAAACTTCCTTTATTACTAACATGAGGACTTATTGTTACAAAGTCATGCCTTTTGGCCTGAAAAATGCTGGAGCCATGTATCAAAGGCTAGTGACCAAGATGTTCCAGGAACATCTGGGGAAAACAATGGAAGTATATATTGATGAAATGCTGGTAAAATCAACTCAAGCGGAAGATCATTTCCATCATCTTTCAATCACCTTCGAAATCCTGCGCGGGTATAACATGCACTAAATCCAGAAAAATACGCCTTTGGCATTGAATCCGGTAAGTTTTTGGGTTTCCTTGTATCAAATACGGGTATAGAAGTAAACCCCGCTCAGATTAAAGCTATTGATGAAATACCTGATATACTTACGAGCAAAAAAGAAGTTCAAAAGCTAAGAGGAAGAATTGCAGACTTAGGAAGATTTATCTCCAGGTCTTCGGAGAAGAGCTTTAAATTATTTTCAGTTCTAAAAAACCATAATCAGTTCGAATGGACTGAAGAATGCCAATAGGCTCTCAAAGATTTGAAGGCCTATCTATCAAAACCCCCGCTGATGTCTAAACCAAAAGAGGGGGAGAGGCTGTATCTTTATCTTGTCGTAGCAGAAATTGTCGTAAGTGCAGTACTGGTAAAAGAAGATAGAGGTAAACAATCTCTGATTTATTATGTAAGCAAGTCTTTATTACATATTGAAACTAGATGTACTCATCTAGAAAAATTAGCCTTAGCTTTAATCATGGCAGCTAGGAAGTTGAGACCATTCTTTCAATGTCACCCAATCACTGTTGTGACCTCGTATCCACTAAGAAATATTTTGCATAAACAAGAATTATCAGGGAGATTAGCTAAATAGGCAATAGAATAAGCGAACATGACATAATATATCAGCCTAGGACTCCAATAAAGTCTCAGATTTTAGCTGATTTTGTTGTTGATTTTAATACTAGCATAATCCCTGAAATGGAAAAAGAGTTACAACTCTTCAACTGGGCTAATCCAGGAATTTGGACCCTATTTACTGACGGCTCTTCTAACATAAAAGTTGCCAGCTTGGGATCACCTGCGGGTGAAAAGATACGACAAGCCATTAAATGTTATCCCATAACTAACAATGAAGCAGAGTACGAAGCTGTCATTGCAGGGCTTGAACTGGCACGAGAACTCTCAATCAAGCAAATCGTGATCAACAATGACTCTCAACTAGTGGTAAACCAGATGCAGGGCACTTATACTGCAAGAGAGGCTCGGATGCAAAAATATCTGGAAAAGGTACGAGACCTAGCAAGGCAATTCCAGTCATGGAAAGTTACGCAAATACCCAGAGAGGAGAATGCAGAAGCATATGCATTAGCTAACCTCATAGCAGTTGTCGACATAAAAAATAAAGACAATGCAATTGTCATACACGTATTTCATTCAGCAATCGTACATGACAAAAATGAGTTAACATTTAACAATTTAACATGGGATTGGAGAAACGAATTGTAAACCTTTTGCAGAAAGGCGTCGTGCCTAAAGATAGAAAAGTATCTCAAGCACTTTGCTGGAAAGCTGCGCGGTACTTCCTAGTTCGTGAAACTTTATACCGTAAAATGTTTGGAGGTCCCCTAGCAAAGTGCCTTTGACCCAATCAAACAGAGTACGTGATGAAGGAAGTACACGAAGGACACTGCGGAAACCATGTAGGAGAAAGATCCTTAGTCAAAACCCTAATCAGAGCAGGGTACTATTGGCCTAAAATGAAGGAAGATGCTGAGGGCTTTGTAGCTAAATGCGACAAATGTCAACGATATGCCAACAATATGCACCGGCCAGGGGAATTACTCCACCAGTGGTGTCACCATGGCCATTTATGAAATGGGTCATGGATATAGTGGGACCCCTTCCCCAGCTAAAGGAAAGGTACGATTCTTACTCGTATTAATTGATTATTTCACAAAATGGGTGGAGGCAGACGCTTTTAAACAGGTATGATAGAAAGAAGTGAAAAGCCTCACATGGCGACACATAATATGCCGCTTTGGAATACCAAAGGAGATCGTATGTGACAATGGCCCACAATTCATAGGCTCACAAATCACAGAATTCTTTGAAAGCTGGCAAATCAAGCGAATCACTTCATCACCATATCACCCCGTGGCTAATGGGAAAGCCGAGTCAACAAACAAATTCATTGTCAACAACTTAAAGAAACGGTTGGAAAAAGCCAAGGGAAACTGGCCTGACGAGCTACCGGCAGTATTATAGGCTTACAGAACTACAGTAAAAGTAGCCACAGGAGAAACTCCATTCGCACTTGTCTACGGTTTAGAAGCATTAATACCAGTAAAAATCGGCGAACCAAGCATGAGATTCACAACGGCAATGGAACAAACAAACAACAACGAGTTAAGGACAAATCTGGATTTGCTCGAGCAAAGAAGACAAGTTGCATTAATACGTATGGCAGCCCAAATAAAAATTATAGAGCGATATTACAACAGAAAATCTCACCTCAGATATTTCAAAATCGGGGACTTCGTTCTTAAAAAAGTTTTCCAATCAACAAAGGAAGCTAGTGTAGGAAAGATAAATCCAAACTGGGAAGGGCCTTACAATGTCCGTGGCAGTGCTGGAAAAGGCGCTTACGAGCTGGAAACTATGGACGATATAATCTTACCAACCAGTTGGAATGTTGTTCATTTGAAGAAGTATTACTTCTGAAGTAAAGGGAATACCTCCGGTCAGGTATCATTACGTTCGATTTTACTTTTGTACAGTTAAAGTTATACTAACCATTTTAAATGATAGGAAAAAAGCTAACCCATCACCAGATGATGATATTAGACCTGCATAGACACGAGGAAGTAACTGAATTCCTGGTCTACAGTTACAACTTTCTGATGGACGTTTTTAAAGGGTTAAGAAGTCATCATCTAAACTATATACCTTCGAGTCCCGTATGTTTTTCCTTTTCAGGAAAAGGACCATAAGGAAGGAATAGTCAAGTGCTCGAGATTTCATTATTTAAAACTCAAACACTTGGGGGACTATACAGTATGGAAGGTAAAGAAGAAGCAAAGAAGACTATCAAAAAGTCAAAGCTCAAGCTTGAAGATCCATCTTCCCAACAAGTCATGTACTATGAGCAAAATCAAAGATCCAAAGACAAAAAACACAAAGCCTGATTCAAAAACCTTCAAAAAAAAACATATTCGTAAATTTAAACTAATGTTTAGGTTAAGGGAAAAATATTAGATACGGATAAAAATGCACATTCTTGTACTTAGTCAAAAACTGTTGTAAATGAAAATAGTTACGGATGAAGAAACATCCTTGTACTTATTCAAAAACTGTTATAAATAAAAACAGTTACGAATGAGAAAAGCATTATCCTTGTGTATTTATTCAAAAAACTGTTATAAATAAAAACAGTTATACCCTTGTATTAATTCGAAAAAGCCGTTTCAAAAGAAAAACAATTACGAGTACAAGTATATATCAAATTTGTTGTAAGAAAAACAGTTGCAAAGGAGTTATGGATGATATACAAACACGTTTAAATGTTACAAAAGTTTGAAACAATACAAAGACTTTCTTTAAAACATTTTCGAAGAAAAACATGTGAAATTCCTCTCTCTTTTGTACATTTACACCATTATGAAGTTGAGACGTCTTCTTCATTAAGTGTCGATCAAAGAAGGGCCCTCTTTTATAAATCATGTCTATTATGAAAAGGTACAAAAAATCTAAGCATTTAAAAAAAATGCAAAATCAAAAACTCAGAGGTAAACTAAAAACCTCAAAAAGAAAGCATGCAAAGATTTAAGAGTTGAAAACAAAAACTCAAAGGAATCGAAAGTCATGCCGATACTACTATTAACATATAGTGGCAAAAAACTAAGTATTAACTTAATCTAAGCCTAAATTGTTTATACAAAAGTTGCCCCTAAGTTCTCAGTTTGGGACTTACAAAGGACCGAACTTTACCCCCAATAGGACCGCGGGTAACCACCAATTGTTCCAAATAAAAAAAAAGAAGGGACCAAGTTCTATAAACTCTTTCACTAGATGGGAGGTTATCTTCGTTGGCAAGAGAAGCGGCTTGAGATGGCGAGGCTTGTGCAACATCTTCATTAGGGACCTTAACTTCAGGTGATGAGAAATTCTGACTCTGCCGAGACTTTTCAATCGTCTCTTTGGTTTTGGCAATTTCAGCTTCCACGTCAAAATTCTCTTGGCCCATTTACGTCAATATGTCAAGTCGGGCATTCAAATAAGGCCAACTAACATCGACAATTGCTTTGTTCTCAAGAGCCTCGTAGTTTTTCTCCCATTGTTCAGCTTCGGCTCTTAGCTCATCTCTCTCAACCACGACAGCATCATGAGAAGCTTGCAAGGAGCAAGGGATCTTTCCAAAAACTGGACCTTATCCGAAGATTTACGGAGGTCTTCTTGGGTCTGGGTGAGAAATTGTACAAGTTCACCAGAGTATGCCTCCTTCTGATCCAACAAAGTCTTCAGGCTCCTAATCTCTTCGGTGACATGGTAAAGCTGCTCCGCAAAGGAAGAATCCAAGATGCTTTTATCCTTAACTGCCTGATTTGAAGACGCCTTCTCTATAGCCAGTTATGCTACAATAACTCTAATTTGTTGTTCCAAGGTACATTTCTCCTCCTCCATTTCCTCCATATCAAGATGTAGACTCTCATATTTCTCCTTCCAATTGTCAGCCTCAGTATGGAAGTCATTTGCTCCATTTGAACGACTCTCTTCATCAATTTTGTGCTTATAAGGTTGATCTGCATAAACTGATAAGTTAGATACGGTAAAAGAAAGTATAATACATAAGAAAGTTTTACCTTTAAGTACGAGTGCACAATCTCGTTCATCCAAGTTAAGGAGCTACAACTTTCCAGCTTAGACTTCTCAACCAGGCCTATCAAGGGCTTTGACCATACATCAACCTGGCCCGACTTTTTCAAGAGGCTGCCTCCCGCAGGAACCTCTATCGTAACTTGCTTCATCACCCCCTGCTAGAAGAGCCTACTTCAACACCAGAAGGCACGAAAGTGGGGGCTGGTGAAGGAGTCACGGGCGTAGTAGGATGAGGAGAAGAAACAACAACGGGAGCAATAAACAAAAGTTCCGTAGGAGCAGGCGGAGATAAAAATATCAAGAGGAGCTTCTTTAGAAACTGTACCAAAACCTTGCTGGAACAGGTGAGAAATCGACTCACGAACAGGAGAGGGAGTTGCATTTTCAGGAGCGGAAGGCTCTGATTCAGGTACGGGAGGATCAACAACGGGCGCAGATTTCATCGTCAGAGATGACCATCCTCCTACGTGACCTATGAATCAGCGAACGCTCATCTTGTTCCTCTTCATCCTCCAAGGTCCGGGACCCACTTGCCTTCCTTTTCGACGAGGAGGAGCCAACAATGATTTCCTGAGCCTTTGCCAAGGACAACTTTGAAGTGGACACAGCCGCAACAGAAATTCCACGAGCAGGAAACCCTACCAAATGAAAGGGATCAGAAAAAGCTCAAAAAGGGAAGTAAAAAGAAAAACCCTCACTTACCATGGGTTTTCACCTTCCAACCAAACCTCGAAGAGAGGTAATTCCAAGAACGCTCCTCTAAAGGAGCGATTAACAAAAAATTTTCTACCCAATCACGGAAACCGGAGACATTCTCAACGGTTTCCGTGGTTGCTGCAAAAGGAGAAGCAACAATCACGATATTGAAAGTTCATCAAACGATAAGAAAAGGGAAGTGAGCAAAATTGTACTCATGTGCAAAGTTCCACTTCTCAGGGAAGGGGAGATTTTCTTCACCTACTAAACCCGCAGTAGGGAAAAAACATACCAGACATACCAGCCTCTATCTTTGTCATCATCTGGAGTAACTAACACCATTTTACTCCTAGCCGCGAGAGTAAACACTCCTTGGCGGAACAACATTGGAGAATAGAGGTGAATAAGATGATGAAAAGTAAAGGGAACGGAAGCTAAATTGGCCAAATACCTAAGGCACGCGACTACTCGCCAAATAAGAGGACCGACTTGTCCCAGGCAAACTTTGAAGAATTGACAAAACTCGATGATAACATAGTCGATGGGAGGCTTGAATCCTAATGTGAAGGGATAAGTATAGACATAACAATATCTAGTCTTGTAAGAGGTTATTCTTTGATTGTCGTTAGGAATAACAACAGGAAAATCAGGCTTCCAATAACAATCCCTGCGTACAAGAGACACTAAGCCCTCTGCTATTTGGGTGGGATAAAGGTCAGCACTGTCATGTGATGACATTGAAGAAAGCTGCTCACTCATGGCTTGTCTATCCTTGGCAAAAGAAAACTCCGCAGGAACAATCTCATCGACTCTCGGTTCACGAAGCCGTTCATTTTTTTCTCTACTCTTTGATGAAGATCTAGAAGCTTTAGCCCTCGAAGAAGACGAAGGAGTGTTAGACCTAGAAGATGGCGGGGGAGAAGAATAAGAAGCAGAACCCCTGAAAGGATTAGAATTTAAGCTCCTAAGTCTACCACCCCTCCTACTCCGTTCTTGGAGCAGAAGAAGGAGTCAGTTCATCTACAAGGATGACCTTTTTAGATTGCTGGTTTGAAGAAGACATATTTACGAAGATGAAGAATTTACAAATAAAGAAAGAAGGTTAGAAGTTTTCTTGAAAGTAAAGAAAGGAAAACGGGTATTTATACTCAAAGGCAACCGTCAAAAAATGGAAAAAATAGTGATGTGAAAGTCATAATTGAAGTTGTCACTTCGAGACTGATGCAACCGCAAAAAGCCCTAAAAGGCGCTGAATAATTGTAGAACCAATCCGGGAAATCCACGTGGCACGAGCATTAAATGGAAGTGACAAGCGACGCATACACTCAGAGAGGGATGCAATGGAACGAGTGAAGCGGTGGCAAAATGTTCCCGCCATAAATGAGTATCCACTTACCAAATATTAATCGATAAATAATGTAAGTGGGGGGACTATCTGTATTGGTAAAAATGAGCTTCACACGTGTAATGCTTATGATGACTCTGCAATCTATATGGAGCAATAACAACATGAAAACTGGACGAGACTTTATGAAGAGCTACGAGATAAAGAGGAACGGAACAGCATACCCACAGGGTAATCAGATGCGGGAATCTCAACCTAATTGAAAAGGCGAAGAGACACGGCCAGAATGAATCAAGACGGAATAAAGGGCAGATTCGGGGATCTTCAATTAATGAGCCAAAACATTACATAATCTTCACGCAACAGTTTTGATTAATCATTGTAACATTACATTAATGCCATTATTAGCCATTAATGCTCAATCACTGAAAAGAGTAGACGTTATATTAAGAAATTCCCTATAAAAGGGAGTAAAATATAACTTGTAAGGACACGTTCGAACCACTATTGAAATATACTTACTTTTTACGCATCTTTCTGCTTTCTATTTTCGAATTTACTTACAATTATTAACATATTCTTTGGTTATCAGAAACCCGTGTTCTTCTTAAAATAGCTTTGGCAGAGAATCAAATTCTTTGGTTAAACAGTACTTGCAATAAAACCACTTAAGGATCACACAAACTCAGGACACCCCGCGGGAGATAACCCCGTCTGCTTAGCCTCAAACTGATATCATCTCTATACCCTTCCAAAAGACATAGCTATCACGCAATCACTATACCCTCCTGCATTAAACACAACCAATGCCTATCCTTGAGGCATCAAGATACGCGGTATAAAACTTGAAGCTGATGGCAGAACTAACACTGGAGATGTGGTCAAAGAAATCTTGAGCTTCTGGAAGCTCTCCCCACACTCGTCTGACCACCTGGATACCCTCACTGGACACCACGTGTCCCAAGAATGCTACCAATCTGAGCCAAACTTCACACTTGGAGGACTTTGCATAAAGCTTCTCCTCCCTCAATCTCTGCGATACAACTCTCAAATATTGAGCACGCTCCTCCTGGCTATGAGAGTACACCAGGACGTCATCAATTAACACAATAATAAAGGAATCCCAAATACGGCTGAAGTGCTATGTTCATCAAATGCATTAATGTTGCAGGGCATTTGTCAGCCCAGAAGACATCACCAAAAACTCATAACACAACAAGAAGATCCACTTACCTCCATAACTAAACTACCTGAGAGGTCCTTCAATACACTCAAAACTCGAGACCATATGCCAACTTAAGACAGAAGTCAAACACTTAATGGTTCTTGCTACATCTTCAGCCCATTCTTTTCGTCACAGTCAAAATATATGAACACATCTCACCATTGAATCACTCTCACCACATAGTCATCCAGTCAAAATAATCCCGCCAGTAAGGACACAAATGACATATAAGTCCTCAAATGCATGTGCTCACACAATCAAAATTTCAGCACTCAAGCAACAGACAAAACCCGGCCTCAAGTCCTCCAAACTGGCCCATTACCAACATGCTAAACTCACATCTCGCAACTCAACCATGAGAATCACAAGCCGTCGATGCACAACCAATACGGAGCACTCACGTGCCCATTCGAATACATGGAAGGAATTCAAACAATTAAGCTTTAGGTTGAATTAATGGATCCGCACGACAAGAGTTCAAGAATGTGAGATTTTTCTTAAGGATTCTGCAACCTCCCGAAAATAAGTACAGACGTCTCCATACCAATCCGAAAGACTCTACTAAACCTTCTCATGACTGGTGAGACCTACATAACCTAGAGCTCTGATACCAACTTGACACGATCCCAAAACACCTGGCCGTGATGGCGCCTATCGTGGAATCAGGCAAGCCACACATTTTGTTTTGGTTTAAAGTTGTTTTCAGAAAAATCATTAAGTTAGTAGAAAAAGTATCATTACAAATCCATTTAAAGGTATATCATCATTAAGACATAAATAAAAACCAATCCTAGAACTAGCATCACGGAGCCATGAACTACTATATCTATAATGTCAAAATACAGAGCTGACATAATAGTGTCTGAAATAAATAAATAAATAAATATGACAGGAAGATAGAAAGGGAGGAAACGAGGCTGCGATCGCCAGCTGTTACCTCGAAGACTCCAAAAGAAACCCTGACCGCAAATCAGCAACCGCTACCTGTCCCGATGTACCTAAATCTGCACATAAGGTGCAGGGGTAACGTGAGTACACCAATTCAAAAGTAACGAACCCAAACTATGGGCTGAGAGGTAGTGACGGACTAAACCTCAGTGGATATATCAAGAATCAGTGTACAGGAATTTAGGCATGTTCGCAGTTATCTAACAGATAATGAAACATGATAAGTTCAGGTACGAACAGTAAACCATGTATAGCTCAGTATACTCTACATGCCAATGTATCAACTGTATGAAATGCTCATAGTTCTCCCACTCTCATATGCAAGTCCACTCAGTACTGTATAAGGCTCGCGGGCCCTAGGAAGATTCATCCCAGAATATATACACATATGACAGTAGTCACTCAGTACTGAGGAAGGCCGATCCAGCCCTATGGAGAAGATCCATCTCCAGATAATGATAGACCTCACAACCACTCGGTACAGTATATGGCTCAACGGCCCAGGGAAGATCTATCCCAGAATACGTATACACATCACTGACATCACTCGTTCAGTACTGAGGAACAGGCCAATCCAGTCTCGCTCACATGGGCTCATAAATGCATGAACTAGCCCGAAACAATGATAAATATATAAAATCAACAATTACCGAGACTGAGGCATGAAATGATATGCTATGACAGGGCTGAATATACAAAATCAAATAAACACATAAGGAGACAACAATATACGACCACTCGGGTCTCAGCATTTCCAGCGTGAAGCCTTAGCATTGTACTTAGCATGATTTCTAGCATGTTCACATTAACCACATTAATAGAAGTGCAGATATCAGTCTGTAATAGCTACTAGACGGTGCCATAGGATGAGCCAGGAAACAAATCACTCGGTGTACGCCCGCACGTCCGTCACTTGGCATGTGCATCACCTAAATTATAATCATATAGTTCGGGGTTTCGAACCCTTATAACTAATTTTGGAAACATTTCTTACCTCAAACCGGCTAAAATCCTAGCCCACAATGCCTTTGCTTCTAGACTCGGCCTCCGATTACTCTAAATCTAGCCAAAAATCAGATTAATAAATTTTTATATGCTAAAGAACGAAGCCCACTCGAAAATTATCAAATTCAACCAAAAATCCCAAAATTGGCCAAACCCGACCCCTAGGCCCACATCTTGGAATTCGATAAAAATCACATCACAAGAATCCTCAGCCTCCCACGAGTCTATACATACCAAGAACATCAAAATTGAACTTCAAATGGCCCCTCAAATCCCTAATTAAAGGTATCCAATATACAAGCCCTAATCCCCTAATTTTAGTCACTAATTTCCATAAATTTTACCCCCAATCAGTCAAATAATACCATATAAATGAGTTTTAGGTCCAAAAATCTTACCTCCTCAAAGTTCCCTCGAATTCCCTCTTCAAAACTCTCCAAAAATCTTCAAACCCGAACACATATGGTGGAAAAATAACCAAAATTCTCTAAGGCTTCTATTTATATGTTTTACCCAGCGATGACTGCATCTGCGACTTATTTATCGTAGCTGTAGTCCCAAGTGCGCATCTGCGAAATTTCATCAAAAGGCCAAATCCGCACATGCGCTTCATCTACCGCGCCTGCGACTTCGCAGGTGCGGCAATCGTCCACGTCTGCGGTCCTTCTCCCCCTTATCCATTTTTGCACCTGCGACCACCCCTCTGCATATGCGGAAATCATAGAACAGATCACACCAGCAACCCTCTAAGGCAAAAAACTCTTCTGTTAACCATCCGAACTCATCCCGAGGACCTCGGGACCTCAACTAATGGTACCAACAAGTCACAAATGGTAACCTGAACTTAGTCAAACCCTCGGAACACCCAAAATAACATCGAAATACCAAATCAACCCATGATTCAAGTCTAAGGATCTTCAAACTTTCAAAAATCACCAACGATGCTGAAACTAACCAAACCTCGTCCGAATGACCTAGAAAACTTGCACACACATCCAAAATGACACTACGAACCTGTTCCAACTTCTAGAATCCCATTCCGACCCCGATAGCTAATTTTCCACTGCCGACCGAAAATTGCCAAAAGATCAATTTCGTCAATTCAAGCTTAATTCTACCCCGGACCTCGAAACCACATTCCGAACACACTCCTAAGTCCCAAATCACCTAACGAAGCTATCCGAGCCACACAAACTACATTCCGGGATCCTTTACCTATAAGTCAACTTCCAGTTGACTTTTTCAACTAAATCACCATCCTAAGAGATCAAGTGTCTCATTTCTCATCACAACCACTCCGAACCCGAACCGGTCAACCCCACGCAACACAAAAGAACTAAATCATACAACAATGAAGCAGAAATGGGAAAAACAGGGCTAAACTCTTGGAATGACCGGTCGGGTCGTCACAAAATATAAGAAATTCATTAGTTTGAAATTGAATTAAGTTTAAGGTTGACTTTTAGTTTACTAATGAATTTGGATAATGCAGATCCTTTTTTAGATTATTAAGAAGGGGTTGCTACATTTATTGCTAAGTCAAATACACTTGATGATTTCCTTATCGAAGGGACAATTAGGCGCCTTTTTGTAAAATGCAAGTTCTTAAGTTAGTGAGACCCGATATTGTTAATGTTCATTTATATAAGAAGGGGTTTATGAAAAATTATTATGTGTAGACTGTGCATGAGGAGATTCATGCTAGTGTAGATGATGTTCATTTTCAGAACTCATTTGGTGGTGAAGAAGGTAGTCCCATAGCGGAGAATATTAATGTTGAAAATTCAAGATTTAATGAAATAATGAGGGATGCTTTTGATATTTTCCCCCTAGGGCTCAATCCGAACCAAATGATGAGGCTAATATCTTCTTCAAATAGTTAGAGGAAGCTAGTTGTCCACTTTCTGAAAGCACATCGCATTCCAATTTGTCCATTGTACTTAAATTATTAAGTATTAAATCTTATACTTTTATTTCCCAAGGGGGCATGGATTTTATCATTAGTCATATGAATGAACTTAATCCGACTAAGATTGACTTGCCCAAAGATTTTTACACGGAAAAAAATTGGTTTCCAAGTTGGGTCTTTCATCGGAGATGCTTGATTGTTGTGAGAAAGGTTGAATGTTATTGTATAAGGATGATGCAGATTTAGAAAATTGCAAATTTTTTAACCATCCACGTTGCAAAGAAGTGACAAATGCTAAATAGAAGAAGGTTTCGGTAAAGGCAATGCACTACTTACCCCTTATACCAAGGTTAAAGGGGTTTTATGCATCAATGAGTTCCACGCCTAATATGAGATGTCATTATGAACATAGAAGGCCATATGGTGTGCTATGTCATCCTTCAGATGGAGAATCGTGGAAGCATTTTGATAGGATGTTTCATACTTTACAGGTGAACCGAGAAATATTAGGATAGGATTATGTGCTGATGTATTCACTCCATCTATGGTGTCTGTTGCATCATATTTATGTTTGATAGTGTTTGTTACGCAGTATAATTTGCCGCCCGAATTGTTTATGACAATTCAATATTTGTTTCTAACTTGTATTGTTCTAAGTCCACACAATCCAAAAAAATTGATTGATGTATTCATGTAGCCCCTAATTGATGAGTTGAAGTTATTGTGGCATGAAGGTGTGAAAACATATGATGTATCAACCAAGCAAAACTTCAGACTTCGTGCTGCTTTGATGTAGACTATAATTGATTTTCTGCTGGAATGATGTACGGGTGTCAACGGTGGGATTTCGCCTGCCCGACTTGTATGGAAGACACAAAGGCATTCACTTTGAAACATGTAGGCAAGAACACATGGTTTGATTGTCATCGCCGCTTCTTGCCAATGGATCATGAGTTTCTCACTTGGTCTTTTTGATGTGATGGAATAACTTCCAATTCATCGGCTAGGAGGGCCAGTTCAATATAGGGATGTGCATAATTTGATAAATACCGAATTACCGTACCGAAATCGAAAATTTTGGTATTCGGTATGGTGTTTGGTTTCAGTTTTAAAAAAATGGTATTTGGTATTCGGTATGGTGTTTGGTTTCAGTTTTAATAAATGGTATTAAAATGAAATTCTGAAATACCGATACCGTACCGAAATATATATTATATTACACAATACACATTTTATTAACTATAACATAAGTATAATAAATATAAAATTTTACTTTCCTTTATTCTCTAAGTTCATCAATTAACTCTAAGCAAATAACAAGACATTTCACTAAGTTTTCTCTCTCTAGGGTGGTATATATTGGTTTTGGACAAAACTTTTGTCAACAACATTTTTAATTTTGCACTTTTGAGTACATTAATTAAGAATATTACCGTCTATAACTCTATGCACTAGTTAGTATTCAAACCGAAGTTACCGAACCGGATCAACCGAAACCAAACCATACCAAATTTAATTAGGTACGGTAGGTATAGCATTTTACGAAACCGAATACCGAAAATACCGAACCGAAATATCGAAATAACGTACCGACCGACGAACACCCCGAGTTTAATGTACATGGATGTATCCCTTTGATAGGTAATTATCTTTAATCATTAATCCTTATGTGTTTCATTTCAATATTATTTCATCTCAAAATAGTGTTATGCAGGATGATTGACAAATGTGAGCGGACCGTGAAAATTAGATCAAGAATTGAGAGGTCGATATATGAGGCATATCTTGCTAGAGAATATCTTATTTTTGTTCATATTATTTTGAACATGATTTTCTATGTTTAAGAAATATACCTGATCGCCATGATGATGGTGGTAATACCGATCCATTGGAACCACCCTTTTCCATATTCAATCACCCTGGAAAAGCCGGTCCAAAATGTAGTCCAACACGATTTTTGACTGAGATGGAACTAAAGTCAGCTACAACACATATTCTACTAAATTTTCCCGAAGTCCGACCTTATTATACATAAGTGTACATTTATATTACCGACTTATATTCAATCTCAATTATCAATATTTTAACTAATGAAAAGTTTCAAATCTGCCGGACAATTGGTTTGTGGGTACATATGGGCATGAGCATGTTCATCCTAAGTTTGCAGAATGGTTTAAACACTTTGTAAGTATTAGCGAATTTTCTTCCAATGTAAATTATTATCAAGTTTACGTACTTTTTAATTTCTATTAACTGTTATATATTGGGTTCGATCTAGGTTCATAATCCAGATAATGACGTAAATGATCAATTTTTGTGTGACATTGCTCGGGGACCTAGCCCTAATGTCAGAATGATGTATAAGTACTCCATCAATGGGTACAAGTTTTATACAGAAGAATGGTCAAGGGAAAACAACTAATTAGTGGCATGTGTGTGAAAGATGATGGTGATGTTGATTATTATGGTGTGCTTCAACAGATATTAGAACTCGAGTATAGTGTTGGTTGGCTGAAGAAAAATTTGGTACTCTTTCAGTGTTAATAGTATGTAACAACCCGATCGGTCGTTTTGAGCTCTAGCGCGTCGTTTAGCGGTTTGAGGCCATGAGCATCTTCATTTCAGGTGTTATGACTTGTAGGTGTGGTCGGAATTGAATTTCGGGAAGTTTAGAGTCAATTTGGAAAGAAAATTCTCATTTTAGAAGCCTTAAGTTGGAAAAATCGATTAAGATTGGATTTTTGAGTAAACGACCTCAGAATCAGGATTTGAAGATTCCAGCAGGTTTGTATGATGATTTCGGATTTGGGAGTATGTTCGGATCGGGTTTTGGATGACCCGAGAGCGTTTCGGCGCATATTGTAGAAATCAGCATTTTAGAAGAAATTTTATAAGTCTGGGTTGAAGTGAATTTCAGTGATATTGATGTCCGTTTGGGATTTCAAGTCTAGTAATAGCTCCGTATGGTGATTCTGGAGTTGGGAGCGCGATCGGAAGCGAATACGGAGGTCCGTAGGTTATTTTGAAGTTATTTGACTAAAGATAGAAGTTTGAAGGTTTTTGAGAAATCCAACCGGGAAATGGAAATTTTGATATCGAGGTCGGAATGCGATTCTGAAAGTTGGAGTAGGTCCGTAATGTTGAATGTGACTAGTGTGCAAAATTTGGGGTCAATCCGGCATGATTTTATAAGTTTCGGCATCGAATGTAGAAGTTGGAAATTTCAAAGTTCATAAGGATTGAATTGAGATGTGATCCATTATTTCGATGTTATTTGATGCAAATTGAGGCCTCGAGCGGGTCCGCATTATGTTTTGGAACAGGTTGGTGTGATTGAACGAGGTCCCAGGGTCCTCGGGTGGATTCCGGGTGGTTAACAGTCGAATTTAGAGTTGAGGAAGAACTAAGGCTGCTGGTGTCTGGTGTGACGCACCTGCGCAACAAGGGCCGTGGGTGCGAGGTTAGGCTTGCTTGGCTGGGGGCGCAGGTGCGAGGTTATTTCTGCACCTGCGAAAGCGTAGATTCGGAAGAGGGAGAATAGGTGCGGAGCCCAGCTTGGGAGGAGGAAGCCGCAGGTGCGGGTGCATGGGCGCACCTGCGGGCGTGCAGGTGCGAGGTTGGAGGCCGCAGGTGCGGAAATCGGGCCTGGGCAGTGTGTATTTTAAAACCGAGGTCTTGGCTCATTTGCACATCATATCTTCGATGGAGGGCGATTTTACAGCAATTTTGGAGTGGTATTTTCAGCACCTTCCATAAGGTAAGTGATTTCTCCCCATCTCGAGTTAAATACATGAATTATATATGGATTAAAGCATGAAAATTTGTGGAAATTTGGGATTTTTGAAGAAAGACCTAGAATGGGTATTTTTGGATTTTTACCACGAATTTGAGCATGAAATTAAGAATAAATTATATATTAGAGTTCGTAAAGTGTTGGGTAATCGTTATCTTCAAAAAATTTCGGAATTCGGGACGTGGGCCCAAGGTTAATTTTGTCAACTTTCCGAACGGAATTGGGAATTCATATAAATTGAATTGTTATAAGTATTAGAGTATATTTTCATTGGTTTACCCGTTATTTGGATAGTTTTGGGGCGTTGTGCATCAATTTTAGTCGTCGAAAGGGCTTGGAGGCCGGTTATGAATCTTCAGAGCGAGGTAAGTCTCCTTTCTAACCTTGTGAGGGGGGATTGTCCCCATAGGTGAAATAATTAAATATGTGCTACTATTTGTGAGGGCTACGTACGCACGAAGTGACGGGAGTCCGTGCGTAGCTACTATTATGCTTATGTCCGGGTAGTGTAGGACCCCAAAGCATGTTTTATTTGTCGTACTTGTATCTTTGCTGACGAATTTCAAAATGTTCAAACCTTATCGAACTTGACAAACGTATTTCTAGAAAAAGATTTAAATACTATCCTTGTGACTATTAAAAGCGAAATTTCCATTTCTTTGGTAATTGTTTCCCGATATAGACGGGATGGACGGTTTGAATGTGTATGCTTATGTGTGACCGCTTCGCAATTTATATTCTGCGAACGGGGTGATTCCCTTCCAGCACTCTTATGGGATCGGGCCGTTCGCCTTGACAGGATTTATGTACCACAGTCTCATGGGAGCGGGTCGTACGCCACGACAGGTTAATAGATGCATCTATAGTTCGCGGGGTTCGACCCTTTGGTAGTGCACAGTTTACTTTTATGTTGGATCGGCCCGTTCGCCTCGACACTTCCTATAAATATACATCATCCCCATGGAATCATGCGAAATATTCGGCAAAAAGACAGTTCATCTGAGGGTTTTCCCCCCTGATTTGGATTATGACACCCTCTTTGATGAAATCCACTATATTTATTTATATGCTTCGGCTACGGAGGGAACTTGCTAGTAGAGAGTTGAGTAAATTGTAAAGAGGGAAAATGTACCACGTAATCTGTACTTGTATGTCTTATGTATTTACATTGCTTTATATTAATTCATTTCTTATTAAACTTGATATTGGTTGACCTCTAGTAAGTGTCAAAGTCGACCTCTTGTCACTACCTCTTCGAGGTTAGGCGGGATACTTACTGAGTACACGTTGATTTCGTACTCATGCTACACTTGTTGTGCATTTTTATTGCACAGGTACATCCATAGATAGAGGCCCTGCTTGATGCAGTGATGTGACTGACTTGGAGACTTAGACGAGCTGCACCATCCGGAGACGACCCGCAGCCGGCAGAGTCTTCCTCGGACGTATTGTATCTATTTTAAATTCCTTGTCCAGTTTGTATTTCGGAAAAGTATTGTAGTACATGTAAAATTCTTAGATATTTGCTCATGCACTTGTGACATTGGGTTCTGGGATAATTATGGGATTTATTCACTGTTTAAATTGCTAAAGATTTTATTGTTTACTCAGTGGAAGTTCGCTAATTATTATTTAAGAAAATAAAAAAGGAATGACTTCAAGAATCTTAAAAATAAAGATTTTATTAACTATGTAAATGATTGTCTTGCCCGACAGTGGTGTCCGGCGCCATCACGACCTTAATGGATTTTGGGTCGTGACAATGTGGTATCAGAGCACTAGGTTCCCTTAGGTCTCACGAGTCAATGGCAAGTCTAGTAGAGTCTAGCGGATCGGTACGAAGACATCTGTACTTATCTTCGAAAGGCTACAGGGCTATTAGGAGTACTTCCCTTCTTGATTCCTCATCGTGCGATTTGATTCCTTTGAGGCTTATACCTACGTTCCTTCTTACTCAATCTTACGCGTCGCGAAGCGCTTGTTATGAATCGGGAATTTTAGGAATGGTAATGGTACTACAGATATAGTGTGTGATGTTTTCTATGCATAACTGGTTGGGGCTATTGTCGTCGCTCTGCGAAAGAATAATATGTTGTTTTAGCTCAGTAATTGTATTTCTGAGGGCTTTGAGGCTGCTCGAGTTGTTATGATGCTTATGATTGGTCACCACACGGTATTGACGTGGTGATAGGAATCTTGCCCATGTGTTGGGACAATTAATGACTTGGAAGGAGGTCTTCTTAGAGCGTGATTTTGAGATTTCTGTATTTTATTTCTAATGGAGGAAAGTCAATTGGACTATAAATGTGCATGATCGGGTTGATAAAGTAATAAGACTTGGTGTTTTCAAGTGAGGTGTAACATTCATCGGTGATGTGATATCGTCGTCTTTGATCGAATAGAATATGTTAAGTTCGCTGGTGTTATAGTTTCTTCGGTGGCATTGGGTCAGAGTGTTGTGAAGTAATATTGAAGGATCGGTTGTCAGAGGTCGTGGTGGTGTGCGGTGGTTCAGTATTGAATAAGTATTTCTAAGAAAGTCGGCTCGAGAAATATGATCCTCGGAAAGGTTTGAAGTTGTGGTGATCTGCTGGTTTAAGTGCTAAAAGGATAGTTATTGGCCTAAGGCAACAGCTGGGCAGCAAGGGATGAGAAAGGACACGTGGGAAGTGTCAGGTGATGGTTAAATTTCTAAAAGGCCAGGTTTAAGGAAAGGAAGTCAGGTAGTTGCTTGCAGGAGTGAGTTTAACCAAAGTGGGAGAGTGGCAGCGTAGCATATGAGTTCTGTGGTAAGAAAGACACACCTCTTGAGGGGAAGTTTGGAGTGATTTGGGAATTTTAGTGGGCGATGATTGGGTCCGTGGACTTAAATTGAAACATTGGCTATTTCGGCGGAAGGTTGGATACGACAGAGAGGATTTGTTCGGGATGAAGAAGGATGCAATATAGAGGTGAGTTGGAAGATGTTGTCGCGCTTTTAGTGGATGTCCATGAGGAGCAAACGGACTGGTAAAGTTGGTAAATGAGGACGGGCATAGGATGGAGTATTGATGTCGTAGAGATTGTGAAATACAACGTTGTTGGAGGGAATTTGAGTATTCATGGAATGCTAACAGGAGAACTTAGAATAATTTGACGGGTTGGTTGAGCAAGATCATGTCAGCAATGAAGAAAGAACTTTGGTGGGGTCTAGAGTGGTGCAAGGAGCAGCTTCAGGCTAAGTGGGAGAGTCCCACCGCCTGCAATTGGGTTGCAGGATTATTTTCTCATGGGGTTGTGGATTGTCGGCGTATTGGCAAGTTATTGCAGTTAAGGGAAAATGAATAGAATAGTAATTGAGCATGGGATTTGATAAAGGTTTGCAAGGGTTGGCCTTAATGAATCAGGTTTAGGCTTTGGAAAGATTCAGGATTTATGCTTAATATAGAGGTAATTTACAAGTGAAGGGATTTAGTCAGGTGCTTTATCAAGATGGGTGTTCAGGTGCCAGCGAAGCCATAGAGTTGATTATATTCGAGACCAAGCCAGAGTGGGTGGCTCTCAACAATGGTTCCAATGGATTCAAAGGTTAGAAGGTGGTGTCCAAGGATTTCAAGCCCACAGTATGGTTAAGAATCGAGTTTTTACAGCAGAATTATAGGAAAGAGAAAATGGTTGGTGTGTTCTATGTCATCTTCACCGTGTAGAGTAGCATTTTCAAAAAAAGAAGAAGGAGAAAACGACTTCGGGTTCATGGAAGGGGTTATCGGAATAGGTATACCGGTCAGATATGTGAATATGCATGTAAGGAGGGCATGAAATGGTTCATGGGTCTAGAAACAAAATGGACTCGAGGAATGGAGTCACTCAAGGTGAGTGCGAATTGAGTTGCTATGTGTTGATTGGGGTTATCATTATTCCTGCGGTGAGTACGAATTGAATTGAGGTAAGAAAAAGGTTTCTATGTGATGAAGTGATCACCCTATTAATGGTTCAGAAGTCATGATGGAATTCTTGCACTATCTCATATTGGCATTTTAGGTGCAGTAAGCAGTATGTAACTAGAAGTAAGGATCGAGGTTGCGATTCAGTGTTGACCAGGATGTCATGAGCTCGGATGAGCAAGAAAAAGGGATTTTAATGTTTAGAGTAAGCTAGTGTTGTCTTTAGTGTCACCTGAGATCGGTGTTTGGTGAAAGAGGCTTTGCATCCTAGTTATGGGTTCTTGATTTGTTTTACAGCATTAGTGTGGCCAGTGGTGGAGGTGCATACTTGCTACCTTGTGTGGAAGATCGTGGGAGCGTGACCACAGGATGATCGTATGAGTGTGACATGTAGTCACTTAATGGATTGAAGATTTGGACTGAGTGTAGAGGAGTGTAATGTTGCCTATTTGAGAATTTATGCCTGGAAGGCGTTCGGTTCATTCGGTTGTGGATTGTGGGGTGTTTGTCTCGGCTATGATGGTCGTTCTTGCGTATTATGAGAGGAAGTGGGTTAATATGGACCCAAGTAAAGCTATTAGCCTAGTTCGGTGCAAACAAGGTAGGCTCGATATTTGTGGGTGGATTTAAATATGATTATGGGCTCCGTATGAGTCAGGCGTGTTCATTTCGGTATAACGCTTTTCATGGAAAGGTATTAGAAAAGCAGATGTTGTTTCGTCTTCGTTCATATCATGTAATAATCTGCTATGCCGTGTGAGTTGGGAAACAACTTGATATTTTCCTATGTGTTGAGTTCCCGCGTAGTGATGATATTATGTGAGCAGGATGGATCTTGAGATCCAAAGTGTGTGTGTGTATATATATATATATATATATCGCACCTCAGTTGTGCTTGAGTTTTGTAGCATACGGCTTTATCAGTCTCCCCATGATGGTATTGTGCACTTAGCGTGCTTATGACCGATGTTCGATATTTGTGGTAATGAGAAATTTAGCTCGGTGTATGTCTTCTTACGTGAATTTTATGTTAGTTGAATCGGGTGGCACGCCGCCACGGGCATGTTATTTGGATCAGGTTGCGCGCCGCAACAGTGTGATGTTGAATATGGTTCCCTATATCTATTTTCTTATGTTTTGCTTTCTATTTTCTGCGGAGAGTTCATAATAAGTTGCGTAAGTTGAGTAGTCTTTTCTTGATTCATTTCTTTATGTATCATGTTCGAGTTATGGCCTATTGGCTTGTGGTATCATGTGAGACTGTTGGTCATGTTTGGGGTGATTTGTTGTCTGAGCAGTTCAACTGGGTGAGACAAGATTATTGGACCAGGGATCAGCGCGATAAGATTTTTGTGAAGTGTATTAAAGGACAAATACCATTATTCGGTTCATAATGAGGTGATGATTCTAGTCGAGAAGAGAGATTAAATGATTGGTTAACTCTACAGTTGGTTGTAAATTTCTACACATCTCCTCTGTTGTGGTGGTATCATAAACGTTATAGCAGTACCTATATGTATGTCTTGAGGTTCATCGGGAGCATCAGATTTGTGAAATTTTGGATATTAAGGTTCAGGGAATGTCATCGTGGCTAGATGATAAATTATGCGGTGCATGGTGCTAATTCAGCAAAGGTATGCAGTCATGTTCTGGTACATTGTGTGGTAGTTGATACGGTTTCATACATTGGAAGCAGGTCTGGCAGGGGATTTCGGAGGATGGAGACCTGGTTCTAAGGCCTATTTTCCTAAATAAAAGAGGATATCTTTAGAATTGTTCGAGCAAGTGTACTCAACTGGGTTGTGGTACCACGGGCAGGTGCACAAGGTGTTAGACAGTGATTTCAGATAACTCCAGAGTAGTTCAAGGCATGTTCGAGGACAAACGTATGTTTAAGTGGGAGAGAATGTAACGACCCGACCGGTCGTTTTGAGCTCTAGTTCGTCGTTCAGCGGTTTGAGGCCATGAGCAGCTTCATTTCAGGTGTTATGACTTATAGGTGTGGTCGAAATTGAATTTCGGGAAGTTTAGAGTCAATTTGGGAAGAAAATTCTCATTTCAGAAGCCTTAAGTTGGAAGAATCGACTAAGATTGGATTTTTGAGTAAGACCTTAGAATCAGGATTTGAAGGTTCCTGCAGGTTCGTATGATGATTTCGGATTTGGGCGTATGTTCGGATCGGGTTTTGGATGACCCGGGAGCGTTTCAACGCATATTGTAGAAGTCAGCATTTTAGAGGAAATTAAATAAGTCTGGGTTGAAGTGCATATCAGTAATATTAATGTCCGTTAGAGATTCCGAGTCTGGAAATAGCTCTGTATGGTGATTCTGGAGTTGGGAGCGCGATCGGAAGCGAATTCAGAGGTCCGTAGGTTATTTTGAAGTCATTTGGCTAAATATAGAAATTTGAAGGTTTTTGAGAAATCCGACCGGAAGTGGAAATTTTGATATCGGGGTCGGAATGCGATTCCAAAAGTTGGAGCAGGTCCATAATATTGAATGTGACTTTTGTGCAAAATTTGGGGTCAATCGGGCGTGATTTGATAGGTTTCGGCATCGAATGTAGAAGTTGGAAATTTCAAAGTTCATAAGGATTGAATTGAGTTGCGATCCATTGTTTCGATGTTATTTGATGTGATTTTAGGCCTCGAGCAGGTCCGCATTACGTTTTGGAAAAGGTTGGTGTGATTGGAAGGGGTCTCGGGGGCCTCGGGTGGTTAACCCATCGAATTTGGAGTTGAGGAAGAACTAAAGTTGTTGGTGTCTGGTGTGACCGCACTTGCGCAACAAGGGCCGCAGGTGCGGAGCCGTAGGTGTGGCTTTGGCGTCGCAGGTGCGAGGTTAGGCTGGCTTGGCTGGGGGCGCAGGTGCGAGGTTATTTCTGCCCTTGGGGAAGCGCATATGCGGAAGAGGGAGAGCAGGTGCGAAGCCCGGCTAGGGAGGAGGAAGCCGCAGGTACGGGTGCATGGGCACACATGCGGACGCACAGGTGCGAAAATCGGGCCTGGGCAGTGTGTATTTTAAAACCGAGGTCTTGGATCATTTGCACATCATTTCTTCGATGGAGGGAGATTTTGGAGTGGTATTTTCAGCACCTTCCATAAGGTAAGTGATTTCTCCCCATCTCGAGTTAAATACATGAATTAGATATGAATTAAAGTATGAAAATTTGTGGAAATTTGGGGTTTTTGAAGAAAGACCTAGAATGGGTATTTTTGGATTTTTACCACGAATTTGAGCATGAAATTAAGAATAAATTATATATTTGAGTTCGTAAAGTGTTGGGTAATCGTTATCTTCAAAAAAATTCGAAATCGGGGCACGTGGACCGATGGTAATTTTGTCAACTTTCCGAGCGGAATTGGGAATTCATATAAATTGAATTGTTATAAGTATTAGAGTATATTTTCATTGGTTTTCCCGTTATTTGGATAGTTTTGGGGCGTTGTGCATCAATTTGAGTAGTCGGAAGGGCTTGGAGGCCGGTTATGAATCTTCAGAGCGAGGTAAGTCTCCTTTCTAACCTTCTGAGGGGTAATTGTCCCCATAGGTGAACTAATTAAATATGTGCTACTATTTGTGGGTGCTACATATGCACGAAGTGACGGGAGTCCGTGAGTAGCTACTATTATGCTTATGTCCGGGTAGTCTAGGACCCGAAAGCATGTTTTATTTGCCGTACTTGTATCTTTGCTGACAAATTTCAAAATGTTCAAACCGAACTTGACAAACGAATTTCTAAAAAAATATTTAAATACTATCCTTGTGACTATTAAAAGCGTAATTTCCATTTCTTGGGTAATTGTTTCCCAATATAGACGGGATGGATTGTTTGAATGTGTATGCTTATGTGTGACCACTTCGCAATTTATATTCCGCGAGCGGGGTGATCTCCTTCCACCACTCTTATGGGATCGGGCCGTTTGCCTTGGCAGTATTTATGTACCACACTCTCATGGGAGCGGGCCGTACGCCACAGCAGGTTAATAGATGCATCTATGGTTCGCGTCGTTCGACCCTTCGGCAGTGCACAGTTTACATTTATGTTTGATCGGGCCGTTCACCTCGGCATTTCCTATAAATATACATCATCCCCATGGAATCGTACGAAATATTCGGCAAAAAGCCAGTTCATCTGAGGGTTTTTCCCCCTGATTTGGATTATGACAGTATCTTTGATGAAATCCACTATATTTATTTATATGCTCCGGCTACGGAGGGAACTTGCTAGTAGAGAGTTGAATAAATTGTAAAGAGGGAAAATGTACCACGTAATTTGTACTTGTATGTTTTATGTATTTACATTGCTTTATATTAATTCTTTTCTTTAGTGCACTTGATATTTTTGTACCTCTAGTAAGTGTCAAAGTCAACCTCTCGTCACTACTTCTTCGAGGTTAGGTGAGCTACTTACTGAGTACACGTTGATTTCGTACTCATTCTACACTTGTTGTGCATTTTTATTGCACAGATACATTCATAGATAGAGGCCCTGCTTGACGTAGTAATGTGACTGACTTGGAGACTTAGACGAGCTGCACCATCCGGAGACGACCTGCAGCCGGTTGAGTCTTCCTCGGATTTATTGTATTTATTTTAAATTCCTTGTCCAGTTTGTATTTCGGACAAGTATTGTAGTACATGTAAAATTCTTAGATATTTGCTCATGCACTTGTGACACCGGGTTCTGGGATAATTATGGGATTTATTCACTATTTAGATTGCTAAAGATTTTATTGTTTACTCAGTGGAAGTTCTCTAATTATTATTTAAGAAAATGAAAAAGGAATGACTTCAAGAATTTTAAAAATAAAGATTTTATTAACTATTCAAATGATTGGCTTGCCCGACAGTGGTGTCCGGCGCCATCACGACCTTAATGGATTTTGGGTCGTGACACAGTATGATCCAACACCTACTAAAGGTACAAAGGTGTATCCGCAGTATAAAATAGTTGAAATAAAGCTCACAGGGTGAAATAGGCTCTATGACCCATTTATCATAGCACAAAATGTGAAACAGGTGTATTACGCACCTTATCCTTTGTGGAAGAAGAAGGCTGCATGGTAGGTAGTGATAAAAGTAAAGCTTGTGGGTAGAGTTGAAGTTGAGGATGCATTAGATGTAGCGTACCAGAATGACATTTCAAGTGTTGAAGCAATAGTGGACGATGATGAAGTAGCAGTTGAATTGCATGATAGTGAGGGCCTTTATGAGGAATTTGAGCCTTCAGTCCTTAGATCAAATCAAATTGATTATGAGGAAGGAATATCCATGGCAAACGGGGATGGAGATTCAAGTGATGAATATGAAGCAAGCGATGATGAAGAATTATATTATGAAAACTGAAAAAGTGATGATGAAAATGAATATGATCAATATGAAGAAAGCGATGATGATTGAGTTGTTTGTGTGTTTTATGACTTGTTTGATTTCTTATGTTATTCCTTATGTTATTATTTTATTTTTATATCTTGTTGAACTTTACATATGTTCTTTTTTTAATAGTTATAATATGTAGAATAATTGCTTTATATTATTACCTGTTGATTTTTTTATTAAATTTTGTTTTACTTAATTTGCACAGATGGCTTCAAAGGTAGAGAACTGAAAAAATCTAAGAAGAAAAAAAATACTTTTCCATCCGGGTGATCACATTCCTCCACACATGCCTAGGATGAATCCTCCTCCTAGTTTTCCTCGTCCTTCTCAATCAACGACTGCATTACCACCTGAGTTTTTCAGAGTCCCCCTGGCTAACACAGTACAATATTATTCCATGATGACCGAGGGTGGTTGATGTGAGGCTAGAATTCATAGTTTAACATGTTATATACCTTACATTTTATGTGCGTTAATGATAAAAATACACTTTTTATGTGCATAATGGAGTCTATTTCATGTGTAGGTGAATTGGAGATGGAAACCGAGCTAAATGGATGCAAATACATTGAAAATACGCTCAAGAGGCGAGGAGGAGTGCACCGGGCTATAGACGGGCGCCATAGCCCAAACGCCTGACCCTGCCTGGCGTTAGCCAGGCGTTAGAGCTGAAACGCCTGCCTTAGC
>MDKI01080138.1:0-16424 GCA_005239505.1 Nicotiana paniculata
AACTCAATATCATCAATTAATGCTAAAGGAACTAACTTTATTGAAAAATATAATTTTTCCTAAATTTTCTCAAACAAAGTGAAAACCCGACCCGGGCCCGCTTGGTCTAAACTCGGGGTTCGGAACAAATTACGTTCACCCATTCATCAACGAACCCAAATATACAATTATTTTCGAAATCCGACCTCAATTCGAGGTAAAATTTTGATTTTTACAAAATTCCCTAATTCTACCCAAACCCTCACCTTTTCCATGAAAATTTTTAGTTTTTGATTTAAAGGTAATGAAAAACAATAACGAATTGAAAGAGTAAAGTTTAGAATTGATTACCTATGACTTGGGGATGATAATTGGTGAAGAAAATCATTCCTAGGGCTGTGGGGTTCGAAAATATGAAGAAGAAAGGGTTCTGCCCGTTTTTAAATTATTTATATACTGCCTGTGCAAGTACCCTGTGCGTTCTCGTGCCTTTGGCCTCGTTCGCATAGGATTAATACCCCAGGCTTGTGCGTTCGCGTCCTACCCTATGCGTTCGCATAGGGTAAATCAGTCTCCCCCTCCCCAGGTCCCAACTACTCTATGCATTCGCATCTGGGGGGTGCGAACGCAATGCACAAAAGTGTTGTGCACTGACAGCAGAAAAACCAGCAATCTTTCAAGTGTAAAAACATCTCGTGGCCTCACCCGAGCCTTCGGGGCTGTAAACAAAACATGCACACAAGTCCAAAAACATCATACGGACTTGCTCGTGCGATCAAATCATGAAAATAACATGTAAAACTATGTATTAAACCTCAAAACTCATCATTTTCATCAGAACTCTTATAGTTCATAACTTTTCAACCGGATGTCCGAATCATGTCAAACGAACTCCATTTTTCACCAAATTTCACAGTTAACCTTTAAACATCATAACAAACCTGTACCAGGCTCCGGAACCAGAATACATGCCCGATACCAATGATTTCAAACATTAATTCTTTTCTTTATTCTATAATTATTTCAGCAAAACAATTTCTTTCAAAAATTGATTTCTAAGGCTTGGGACCTCGAAATTCATTTTCGGGCATACGCAAGAGTCCCATATTTTACTACGGACCTCCTGGAATCATCAAAATACAAATCCGAGTCTGTTTACTCAAAATGTTGACCAAAGTCAATATTATCAAATTTTAATTCTAGAATCACTATTTGTCATATTTTCACATAAAAGCTTTCCGGTTTCACGGCCGCACTGCGCAACGCAAATCGATTTATTTAAATTAATCTTTTTAGGGATATTAAACCTAGAACATAGTTTAAGTTCATAAAATGACCTCTTGGGTCATCATAACAGTGACTTATGGGCTTTAGGACGACATGGTTTTATTCTTGGATCTCTTGTGGTGAGCTTTGAGTAGGGATCGTGGTGTTCTGGCAAGGAGAAGTGTTAACTTGAAGGCAATTCAGAAGGAAATCATAGAAAATAGGACAACTTAGTAGTAGGTTGGATCGGCACGGTAATGAGAATGGTCTATTCTTTTTGTTCTTATGATCTGGTGAGGCTTTACCGGTGTTTTTTGGCTATATTCTTGAGTTTTGATGACCTGCGTGACTCAGTTGAGTTAGAGGGGTTCAATTTTGATGGTTTGGTTATGAGTAAATGGATTTCAAAGAGTTCTCAATGATTTCAATCACGGCTTGATATGGATAATTTCTACCTCCATGAAGGGTATGTTGCATATGGTGATTTTCTCCTAGATGAGATCAAGTGGAAGGTTTCTAGCTAATTGAGTATGTATTTTGCTCGTGACTCAGAGTTAATAATAGGGTTCTATTATTTTCATATAGGCTTTAGATTAATGCTTGGGCAGGATATGCCCTTCCGGAGTCTGACATATCAGTAATGGTGCAGGCATAATGATATATATACACGTACTTTGGTGAGAGGCTTATGAGCCAGGCACCCGTATAGTACCGAGTGATTGTGTGTGTGTGTGATGAAGTAGGCATTTGAGACAGACATCTCGAGTATGTTGAGGGTCAGAGTACCTCAGGATATTATCGTGAAATCATTTTATTTGACATGCATACTTGGCATGTAGGCATAGAGATGCCTTTTTCCTCATGCTAGACGGTATTGTGACTTTCGTGATTTGACATGCACATTTGACATGTAGGGATATAGATGTATATTCCTCATGCTAGATGGTATAAGGTAGTTGATGACTTGACATGTATATTGCCATGTAAGCATAGAGACGTACTTTCCTCATGCATTAGTAAACAAAATTCTTATCTGGTTTTCTGAATTAGAAATACAAATCTATTGATAAACTCATATTTAGTTGATTTTCAGTTGTAATAGCTGGACTTTAGTGTTATACCTGGAAAGCATGTCTACTTTTCCACACCGTGAACGAGCTGGGCATAATATCTTTTGAGCTATTACTTTTACTGCCTCCGTTATATTACTATGAGTTAATATTGGCTATTGGTGATAGACACCGACCTTCTTCCGAGCTCGTCACTAATTTCAACCTAAGGTTAGGTTTGTTACTTATTGATTACATGGGGTCAGTTGTGCTCAAACTACACTTCTGCACCTTGTGTGCAGATTTTGGAGCTGATTTTGCTGTGTGCGGCAGGAACTAGCATTGATGAAGTACCTACATTCAGGTTATATCTACCTCATTTTCTCTGTAGCTTCATAGTTATAAAACAGTTTATGTATATTTCAAACAGATGATGTATTTAATTCATACTAGCCTTGTAAATTCTAAATTATAGAAGCTCATGACTTTTTCTACTAAGCCTTGAGATTTCTTATAGAAAGCTCAGTTATTTCATTTATTGATTCCTATTATCCTATTTGAGTTGTGTTATCTACCATTTGACTTACCTTGCGGGTTGGTTTAGGTGTCATCACAACTAGCTGGATTTTGGGTCGTGACAAGTCATTATCGTCACTATCGGGCACCAATTCATTGTTACTTTTGTTGGTCTCTTTATTGCCATTTTCTTCATCTTTTTCGTCACTATCTTGTTTGCATCCGTCTGGACTGAGGGCATCATAATCTAGGCTCCAGTTGACACACATTTCTCATATTTCATCGCTATAATCAATAAGACCACTTGCTTGATTTCTACAACAATATGGCACTCCTATGTCCAACGTCCGCGGTAGAAATTTTGGTAGTGTCATGAACCAATTTTGTACTAGGTCGAGACTGCACCTAACGCTGCTGTTAGGCAAGCCCACACGTGAAACTACTATTTAATTATCCCTTTTAACATATTTGTAATTACACTAAATTTCATGAAACTTTGATAAGTATTTTTAAACAAAATGTCAACATAATACGTACATAGTCTGCGGTGACAGAAATGACAAGTACAACAGTACATAAGTGCTAAAAATCCCCAAAACCCGGCGTCACAAGTATATGAGTAATATAGGGAATATACAAAACTACTAAAACTACTGTCTCAAAATTAATAGACAAGAATAGTAAATTAGATGGACGAAGACTCCGATGTTGTGGATCATAACAAGGCAGGAAGATCACCCCTAAGTCTCCGTAGATGATCGGCTACGCGACCGCATGACCACTGGTGGAACCTATCTCAGTACCTACATATCAGTGCAGAAAGGTAGCATGAGTACAAAGAACAACGCGTACCTAGTAAGTATCTAGTCTAACCTCAAAGAAGTAGTAACGAGGGGTCGACTTGACACTTACTAGAGGTCAATAACAGTAATGAAAGTGCATAAAGTAGACATGCTGAACATACAATAGGTATCAGAGAGACAAATAAAAACAACTACAATAAAGAGAACATGAGTCCGTAACACATCACTGACATCTCATAGCTGGAACCCGTTCGATCATCTAGCATGAAGTTGCTGAGGCAAACGACCCGATACCATCAGAATAGTGGTACTCAGTACTATCGAGGCGAACAGCTCGATCCCATAAGATTAGTGTTCTAATCATACTGCTAAGGCGAACAACCCGATCCCATAAGAGTGGTGTTACCATACTACCGAGGCGAACATCCCGATCTCATAAGAGCGGTGTTACTATACTACCGAGGGGAATGACCCGATCCCATTAGAGTAGAGAAGTTTACCTCACTCGCGGAAGTACTTGCGACGTGAAAGGACATGGATTTTTCATTAAATAAGAAGGCTAAGTCGATAATTGCAACTTTAAAATCCCTAGTTTCAATTCTATTCAAGATAGTCAATATGCAAGATAATCACAACAGTACAATTTAAAGCATGATATGGATCTAAGCCTACCCGTACATATCATGGAATATAGTTACGCACAGACTCACATCACCTCGTGTGTACGTAGCTCCCCACACAAGTAAATATTAGGAAACAGACTTACCTCGTTCCCAAGCTCACTTCCGGTCCACTAATCCGCTCTAAAAGCCCCAAGTCGATGCCAAACAATACGAAACTAGTCAAATTCTATATAATTTAATCAATATATACTCAAACGTTCATAATTTAGCTATTAAAGTAATTACCCCACCCAAATTGGAAGATTCTTAATATTCTCCCCCGAGCCCACGTGCCCGGATTCCGAAATTTTTTGTAAGTAAATGTTATCCATAACCTCACGAGTCCATACATGCATTTTGTTTTAAAGTCCAAGTTCAAATGGACTCCCAACACTCAAATTCTCATTCCTCAAAACATAGCTAAAGTTTCATAAAATTTCAGTTTGATTATTCTAGTTTTGATGTTAAATCCAACGTATAATCATGTAAAATAGTTGGAAATTGAACAAAATCACTTACCCAAGACTGTAGATGAAAATCCCTCTTCAAAATCTCCCCCCACCGAGCCTAAGGTTCCAAAAGTGAGAGAATGTCTCAAAAATACCGTCTCCCAGCCCTTTTACCAGGTGCAGATGTCGCATTTACGACACAGGGTTCACATTTTCTAACCCTTGCAATTGTGGACAAGTATTCACAATTGCGAACCAAGTCAAAATCTACAAACTTCGCAATTGCGAACCAAGGCAAAAATCTATTGGTTTCGCAATTGCGGATAAATGTTCGCAATTGCGAACCAACAAGCTTCGCAATTGCAAACCAAGGAAAAAGTCTACAATCTTTGCAATTGCAAAGAAAATTTCGCAATTGTGATATCTGAGCACCAATAACACCAGCAATCTTTCCCCACACAGAAATGGGCATAAGTCTCTCATACGACATCAGAATTTGATGATTCTTGTTTCTATGCATCCGTAATTATGATATAGGTCTAATGTTTCAATCAAATCACAAATCAAAGGTCGTTTGATCAATATATTATCCTTTATACCCAAGAAAACGACACCAAAACATCAAATAAGAGCGCGACACAACCCAAACACATCCGCAACGCCCCCGAGACCCTGTCCAATCACACAAACCAGTCTATACACATAACACCAACTCGCTCACTCACACGATCAATATACAAATATAACCTCTAAAATCATGAATCGGATGCCAAAATGCATAAATTCAATCATAAAACTGAAGAACTTCTATAAACACATTTGCACGTCCGATTCCTATCAAATCAACTTCGAATGACGTCAAATTTTGCGTACAAGTCATAAAGGGCATAAATGACCTATTCTAACTTTCGGAATCAAAATCCAACACCGATATCAATAAAGCCAACTCGAGGTCAACTTCTCAACCTTCCGAGCCTTCAACTTTCTAACTTTCTCCAATTCAAGCCGAAATGACCTACAGACCTCTGAATCAACATCTGAACATGATCCCAAGTACAAAACTATAATACAAACCTATCAGAACTTTAAAATTCCGATTCCTATGTTGTTTACTCAAAATGTTGATTCAAGTCAAACTTGGCCGCCTTAGGCCACTATTAAGGAATTAAGTGTTCCGATTTCAACCTGAACCCTTCCAAACCTAAACCAACCATTTCCGTAAGTCATAAAATAGTAAAAGCACATACAAGGAACTTTTAATTAGGGAAATGAGGATTCAAAAAGAAAAACGACTGGTCAGGTCATTACAGGTAGTCCCTCCCACTCCATTACTGTTGGGTATATATGATAAGTAAGATCTTTATGTAATTTTTAATTCTCTAATAAAAACCAATGTTGATTCTCCAATCCTTGGGGGTAGTTAAGATTATCAAGTGCATGATGAACGACTAGTGCCTTTTCCAACTCTAAAATCTCTTTCATCAAATGTCGAGTGACTTCTGGTTCATCTTTGTGTGTGTTAGTTTGGAATATTACAGACAATGCTTGTGGTACAACTAGCCCATGACAATGACATAATACTTCATAATCACACCCTTTTGAGCATAGGGGAACCCATTGTAGGTTTTCACCCTAATTTTGCATACCTTCAGCTTTGTAGAATGCGCTTCCCCCTCAATAATGTGTCTTGCAATTTTGAGATCTATATGTATATTAATGGAATTATTTTCCAAGGGACATAAAATACCATACCACCTGTTGTCCGCCAAATCAGTATAGCAACATAGCATATTTTTTCAAGGAAGGGATCGATTGTGTTCTGACGTGTTCCATGTGGATCTTTTGAACTACCTTCACCATTTTGCCTCTTCTTAAACAACTTATTAAATGTAAGTGGAATTTTTTAAATGGTTGTTTAAATGAATAACTAAGTTCAATTTAAGAAGAACCAACTAGGAGGTAGCTCAACATGACGCATGTGCAATATGCACTATCTTGTCTTGTCGACCTGGAAAAGCATGTACGCACTAGTAGCATACGTATTAATTTAATGAGTGTCTTGTCTTGTGGGACTGAAAAAGTATGCATGCACTTGTACCATATTATTCCATTTTTAGTGAAACATGAATCATGAACAATATGTGTTACGCAACCTAAAATCACTCATTCTAACTTATAAAAGCCCCGCACATTTTACATTATTCTTTGTGGATCATCACAGCTTAACCAATCAAAGAATATTGTTTTCCATAAATTTTCAAGTCAAGCGATATGATTGTTTGGACGCAATGAGGTGCCTAGGTGTTATTGCGATAAACGTGCGATTTTGAATCCATGTTGGTCAACTTGCAATCTAGGGCGCAGACATTGGATGTGTAAATAAGTTGTGAGTTATTAATATTGAAATTTTGCTGGTTAATAGATTATCTATAATATCTTTAGTAATAGCCGTTTCTTATCATCACCATTTGTAGGACAAAAATCAATGTGGTTTTGAAGAATGGTACGATGAACCCATTAACCAAGAATACTACAAACATGTTTTCTAAACCGTTGGAATCATATGGGGGAGTAGATCTGGAAACTCGAAGAATAACTTGCGCCAGTGAAGGTACAACTGAAAGTGTCAAAAGAAGAAAATAATCGATTGCAAGAAAATTTTTAGTGGTTGAAGCAGAGAATAATGTGCGATAGTTACTAAACAAACACATGATTGTTTTAAGTATATTGTTTATTTTTGTTTTAGATTTCATGTATTATGTGTTTTTTAAAAATCATATTTTAATGTATGTTAATTCTGACATGTTTTTTTTTTTTATAATATTAACCTAATCAATAAGACTAAAACTAAAAACACAAAGCTTATAATGTTTAAACATCAATAATATTAAAATAACATTTAATGTAATATATACAAATCAAACTAAATATCAATATGTCCTACAACTTGTATGCTTTAGTGTGTTGGCTGGTCTGAGGCGCATACCCTCACGACCGGCTATGCTATCTGGATCATCCTAATCCCCTCGCTTCTTTATCTGAGTATACGCTGCAACATGATCGTCTAGAAGGCTTGCAGGATCAGTAGAGGCGTCCGTTGGGCCAGAAGTAAACTACAAAATATTTGTAGATTTTAGAATATGATATATAGAATAGTAATATAATAGTTTAAAAAACTTTATAGTCAAACCAGTGTCTCAGCTAGCTCCTGAATAAGATCCCACGTCTTCGACAATCGAGTATCACACGCCATCGTCTCCATAATATGTGTTGGTGAAATATTTACAAAAATATTTAAATAAATTAGATATTACTGACAAATAATTAATGTCTAATAAATTTAAAATAATGGTAATACAAACCAACCGGCCTCTTAGTGGGCACACAATGCTCTGGAGGAACTCTGAGATGACCTTGACCAGATGAAGGCACTGGTTGACTCTAGAACCGGCGAAATCTCTCTGTCCGCTAGAGGACGCAGGGGCAGCATGAGATCTTGGGCCTGAGCGGCCACTAATTGAGTCAACATATGAATAGATCCCCTGAGGTCCCCATCAGAAGTACCGAGACATGAAGCTGGAACCGAAGAAGGATTAGGAACACTAGCGGAAGGGGTTGTAGCACACTTCGCCGCAGCAGGAATAGGAACACTCTGGTCTGGAATAGAAAGGCCAGGTGGATTCAAAGTCGGGGATTCGCTCTCACCCGCACCATCGGGTACAGAATTCACAGCCACACTTGGGGTGGCATTGGACTCTAGGCCGAGCCGAGCTCTCTTCTTTGGTGCCATTACTGAAAATTTTGGAACAGAGCACGAGTTAGACAAGAATATTTTCACTTTCCACTTCACCGCACGATATAGAATAACAATGAAAAGGGTGTTTCCTAAATGTCCATGTAGCCCCCTAATTATAGATGTGGTCGACAATACACCGATAAGAAGGGCTCTACTAGACACGGTTCCGAGACATCCTATGACACTTTAAAAACCTTAGGCTCTAATATCAAGTTTGTCACGCCCCAAAATCGAGGGACGCGACCGGCACTCAACCGAGTGACCCCAGTCAAGCGAACCTGATTTGCTTTCTCTATCCCACGCGTTACCCCGTGATTTCAATATACATTATTCATGTTAAATAGCCATTTATAACTTAACATAAACTTAATATTTGATTTCATTTCTACCTTTTCATCAAAACCAACATATGATCCAACTGCTTACAAATACATACAACATTTTCAATGTGGACCACGATTCCAAACCGTACGTTTACTACCCAAAATACATATATACATTACCCACATTGTGTCTACGGAGCCTCTACGATTACAACAAAGTTATATAATACTTGCCAGCAACAAGGCCCCGACTATAGCTTATGCTACACCATAAACTCAAAAGAAGGCGACATGAGCCACACGTGGCCTCGGGAAGAAGTGGGGCTCACCAAAATAGTTGACGGAAAGGAGAGGAGGCACTACTGACGATGGACTGAATTACCTGCTGTAGAACCACCTATATTCATATAAGAAAATGAAGCGCCCCCGGCAAAAGGGACGTTAGTACTGTGGAATAGTACTAGTATGTATGAACAAACTTTATCCCAAGTACAATCAAACAGTACACAAGTAAGAAACAGTAATAGAACCACTCAATCAACGCACATGGAAGAAACAACCAAAATCAACAAGTTTCACAATCTCTCCTTTTTCCCTTTCAACATTACCATATTCAAGAGTTTCCCCGATTTTCATTTCGATAGTGATGACGATCACATTCCATCCTTATTACCTCGGCCACCCTTATTACCTCACATCTCATCAAGTTTCATAGATTTTCATTTCAATGGTGATAATGATCACATTCCATCCTTATTACCTCGGCCTCCCTTATTCCCTCGGCCGCCCTTATTACCTCAGCCACCCTTATTTCCTCGCATCTCATTATCCTTATTAGTTCATGTTGCGGCGCGCAACCCAATCCCACCCGACAGTCATATTTTGTAACAACAACCACAAACAATCAAATCACAAGAATCATCATTTCAAGGAACACAAGTTCATATCAACAATTTATTTATTTAGGCCCAAGGCACCATAATTCTCACCAAACAGTAATTCATGTACACGGTGTTGCCATAATCGTTCAATTCATTTAAATCATTTCACAATACCCTTTTCCATTACTTTCCACACACGACTTTTAGCCATTATATACATTCCCACACTTGGGCACATCAATAATCTTTCATTCATTATCGATACCCTCAAGCATTTACGAGCTTTGCACATAATAAGACAGGCACATCAAAACACTTTTCACAACGTCATATAGCACGGTATTATGACAATCAACTAGGACAATCAGAGAATAGGATCTTATGTCTCAACACTTTCGAACAATCAATTCACATATTTTCAACAAGATACACATGCCGTATGCTCGGACCCAACAAGGATTCTACAAAGGTTAAAGTTAGCCATACATACCTGGGGTCAAAATCCCTTTTTAAATTTTACTCACAAATCACCAAACCGACTAGTACCATCAATCTAGTTCACGATTAAACATATTCAACTCAGAATTGGAAATCATGCATACAATTTTGAACTCTTTTAAGCATTTTATCGAATGCTATGTGACCCCATTAAATTACCACCCCTTCTTTGTGAATCTTACCCCAGCCCACTTCCTCTTACTAGATTATGGACATTAATGAGCATGCATGCAAGGTATCAACTTATATTTTCAAGAATCCATTCATGAGAGTCCCCTTTTTGCTTAAAACCTGAAAACTAATGAAAAGGGTTTGAGGATTCTTACCTGTTAGAATGAAGAAGAAGAAGATTACTGGAAATTTCCAGGCCTGAGTGACTTTGAAAATCCAATTGATAGAGATGAAGTTTTCTCTCTCAAGAACCCTCTCTCCCCTCTCTCTAATTTTGTTCAAAAGGTGGTTAAAAATGAGGGGGGGTGTTTTAATGAACTGGGGTCGGGTTTTAAAAATTAGAAAAATAGGGCCCGACACAAGAATGCGGTCAGGAATGCGATCACATTCATGACATGCGGCCCGTAGAGACAACCGCAGAATGGCCCTCAAGATGGGCCAAAATTCAAAACACACTGCCCAGGTATGCGACCATTATGCGGTTCGCATACACGTTATGCGATCGCATAGTGCATCGCATAACCTCCCTCCCAAAAATCAAAGGCAACAATGCGATAGCAATGCGGTTCGTAGAACTGAAATGCGATCGCATATTGGACCGCATAGTTGACCTCAAATGGGGCAGTGATCTGACAAGGTATGCGACCATTATGCGGTCTGCATAAACGTTATGCGATCGCATAGTGCGTCGCATAACACCTACTTTCTGGAAAATTTTATTCTTTAAGTCCCGGGGTATAGAGATACAATTTCCTTTCTGTAGCTTGTGACTCGTGATGTTCCGGGTTTTGGGAAAGTGGTGTACGTTAGTTTTTTGGTTATTGTACATGCCAAACGACATTGTTTTTTGTTATCCAGTATCTATCGTAGTTAGATGTTATGCCCTGCTTCCATTACTGGAATTTATCGTAAATTGTTAGGCTTACCTAGTCGTAAAGACTAGGTGCCACCACGACATGTTTCGGAGGGATGTTTGGGTCGTGAAAAGTTTGTATTAGAGCTCTAGGTTCATAGGTGTCTTGAGTCATAAGTCGGTTTATTAGAGTCTCGCGGATTTGTTCGGAGACGTCTGTACTCATCTTCGAGTGGCTATGGAACTGTTAGGAACAATTGTACTTTTCCTTGTCGTGCAAAGTTGTTAGCATCAAATTCAAAACTTCTCTATTCTATTATTTCTCACAGATGGTGAGGACCCGTACCAAAGGAACTGACGACCAGGCACCCGCGCCCCTGCTAGATCCGCTAGAGGCCGAGGCTGGGGTAGAGGACGAATATGCGGTGAAGCTAGAGCAACCGTGCGAGCTGCAATAGAGGAGCCCCCTAGCAGATTCAGCTTGAGAGCAGGCACCAGAGGTGCCTATTGCTGCACCAGCCCTCAAGGAGACTCTAGCCCAGTTCATGATCATGTTCAGCATCTTAGCTCAGGCTGGATTGATTCCATTAGCTCCCGCTACATCTTAGGCCAGGGGAGGGGCACAAACTCCCGTAGCCTATACTCCTGAGTAGAGGGTCCAGGTTGACCAGGCCCTAGAGTTCATCCCTATGCAGCCAGTAGCTCCGGTTCAGCACGAGACTAAGACAATGGCTTCTGAGGCAGAGCAGCTCAGACTTGAGAGGTACAAGAAGTACCATCCACCTACCTTCAGCGGCTTGGCTACAGATGATGCTCAAGGTTTTTTGAAGGAGTGTCATCATATTCTCTATACTATGGGCGTAGCAGAGACGAGTGGGGTTTCTTTTACCACCTTTCAGCTTAGAGGAGAAGCCTATTAGTGGTGGCGTGCTTATGAGTTGAGTAGTCCAAATGAGGTAGCTTCAAGTACATGGACTCAATTCTCGACATGTTTTGAGAGAGTATGTCCCTTAGAGCCTCAGAGACTCATGGCGTGTGGAGTTTGACTCAGCTGCGCTAGGGTGCTATGACTGTGTCAGAGTATGCATTACTCTTAATTGATTTGGCCTGACATGCACCGCCCTTGGTTGCCACAGTTCGAGAGAGGGTTCAACGGTTTATTGAATGACTCCACCCCAGTATCCGGATTAGTATGGACAGTGAGTTGGAGATAGATATTTATTATCAGTAGGTTATGAATATTTCTAGGAGATTGGAGGTCATGCTTGCCAAGGACAGAGAGGAGAGGGAGGCCCAGAGATCACGAGAGTCTGGCACTTACAGCGATACTCGTTCCCCAGTTGCAGTTCGACATGGTAGGGGTTATGTGAATCACCCCGTTCATTTAGCTCTTCCAACCGCCAGTGGTGTTCCAACCCATTCTAGGCCCTAGGAGCCTTATTATGCACCGCCAGTATCTAGTGTACCTCTTGCTCGGGGTGCTTTTAGCGGCCAGTCCAGCTGACCTGGCCCGAGTTAGTCACAAAAGCCACGCCCTTCCGAGGGGTTGTTTTGAGTGTGGCGACACTCGCCGCATGGTGAGGGATTTCCCCAAACTTAGGAGGGGTGCACCTACACAGACTTCTCAGCCACCGTGTGCTCCACCAGGTCCTCAGGCTATGATTCCAGCACCAGCTACCGCCCCACCCGCTCAGCCAGCTCGAGGTGGAGGTCGGGGCTACGCCAGGTATTATGCTCTTCCGACTCTTACAGAGGCAGTTACTTCCGACTCTGTCATTACATGTATTGTTCCAGTCTATCATAGACATACGTTGGTATTATTTGACCCAGGCTCTATGTATTCCTATGTGTCCTCTTATTTTTCCCTATAATGGGCGTATCTCGAGATTCTTTGAGTTCCCTTGTCTATGTGTCTACTCCTGTGGGAGATTTTCTTGTTGTGGACCGCGTGTATCAGTCGTGTTTGATTGCTCTTAGTGGTTTTGAGACTAGAGCCGATTTTTTATTACTCAGCATGGTAGACTTTGATGTTATCTTAGGCGCGGACTGGTTGTCTCCCCATTATGCTATTCTTGATTGTCACGCTAAGACCACGATGCTTTCTATGCCAGGTTTACTGCGATTAGAGTAGAGTGGTACCTTAGAGTATACTCCCAGCAAAGTTATTTCATTTCTTAAGGCTCAACGAATGGTTGAGAAGGGGTGTGTCGCGTATCTAGCTTATGTGAGAGATGTCAGTATTGATACCCCTATAGATGAGTCCGTTCCAGTAGTGAGCGAATTCCCAGATGTGTTTCCAACTGATTTTTCGGGCATGCCCCCTGACAGAGATATTGATTTCAGCATTAATTTGTTGTCGGGCACTCAACCCATCTCAATTCCTCCGTATCGTATGGATCCTCCTAAGTTGAAGGAGCAGTTACAGGAGTTGCTTGATAAGGGCTTCATTCGGCCCAGTGTGTCACCTTGGGGTGCTTCGGTCTTGTTTGTAAAGAAAAATGATGGTTCTATGCGTTTGTGCATTGATTATCGCCAGCTTAACAAAGTTACAGTGAAGAACAAGTATCCATTACCTCGTATTGATGACATATGCGATCAGTTACAGGGTGCCAGGGTTTTTTCCAAGATTGACTTACGTTCAGGCTATCATCAGTTGAAGATTCGGGAGCCAGATATCCCGAAGACTACTTTCAGGACTCGGTATGGTCACTACGAGTTTCTTGCGATGTCCTTTGGGTTGACCAATGCCCCAGTAGCTTTTGTGCATTTGATGCGCAGTGTGTTCCGGCCTTATCTTAACTCCTTCAAAGTGTGAGTTTTGGCTAGACTCAGTGGTATTCTTTGGTCATGTAGTATCGAGTGATATGATCAAGGTGGATCTGAAGATAGTGGAGGCAGTGCAAAGTTGGCTTAGACCATCATCAGCTATGGAGATCCAGAGTTTTCTTGGGTTGACGGGGTATTACCGTCGTTTTGTAGAGAGATTCTCATCCATTGTAGCACCAATGACCAGGATGACCCAGAAGGATGCTCCGTTCGGGTGGATAGAGGAATGTGAGGAGTGCTTTCACAAGCTTAGGACAGCTTCGACTACAGCCCCAGTATTGGTATTGCCTACAGGTTCAGGGTCTTATAATGTATATTGCAATGCGTTACAGATTGGTCTTGGTGCGGTGTTGATGTAGGACGGTAGGGTTATTGCCTACATGTCCAAACAACTAAAGGTGCATGAGAAGAACTATCATGTCCACGACCTTGAGTTAGTAGCTATTGTTCTTGCCTTGAAGATTTGGCGGCACTATTTGGTGTTCCTTGTGAGATTTACACCGATCATTGGATTGTTGAATTTGTTCAAGAAAAAGGATCTTAACTTGCGTCAACGGAGGTGGTTGCAGCTACTTAAGGACTATGATATCACCAATTTGTACCACCCAAGGAAGGCCAATGTGGTGGTCGATGCTTTGAGTCGCCGGACGGAGAGTTTGGGGAGTTTATCATATCTACCAGCAGCATAGATTCCATTGGCGTTAGATGTTCAGGCATTAGCCAACCAGTTTGTGAGGTTGGATATTCCTGAGCAGAGTCGAGTACTGGCTTGTGTGGTCTCTCGGTTTTCTCTTTATAAGCGTATCGGGGAGCGTCAGTATGATGACCTCCATCTGCTCGTCCTTAAGGACACAGTCCAACACGGTGATGCTAGGGAGGTCACTATAGGGGATGATGATGCATTGAGGATGTAGGGTAGGCTATGTGTGCCTAATGTAGATGGTTAGCGTGATTTGATTATTCAGGAGGCTTACAGCTCGCGATACTCTGTTCATATGGGTGTCACGAAGCTGTATCAGGACTTTAGACAACATTACTGGTGGAGGAGGATGAAGAAATACATAGTGGAGTATATGGCACGGGGCCCAAATTGCCAGCACGTGAAGTACGAGCATCATCGGTCGGGTGGGTAGCTTCAGAAGTTAGAGATTCCGGAGTGGAAATGGGAACGGATCAATATGGATTTCGTTGTTGGACTCTCACAGACTCTGCGGAAGGTTTGATGCGGTTTGGGTGATTGAGGATAGGCTGACCAAGTTAGCTCATTTCATTCCTGTGATGACTACCTATTTTTCTGGGCAGCTAGCTCGAATCTACATCCGCGAGATCGTCAGACTTCATGGCATTCCGGTATCTATCATCTCTGACCGTGGTACGCAATTTATATCATGATTCTGGAGAGCCGTACATCATGAGCTCGGTACTCAAGTGGAGCTAAGCACAACATTTCACCCTTAGATAGAGGGATAGTTCGAGTGCACTATTCAGATATTAAAGGATATGCTTCATGCGTGTGTGATGGAGTTTAGAGGGTCGTGGGATCAGTTCTTGCCACTTTCGATGTTTGCCTATAACAACATTTATTAGTCGAGCATCCAGATGGCACCATATGAGTCTATGTATGGTAGGCAGTGTCGGCCCCAGTGGGTTGGTTCGAGCCGGGTGATTGATGCGAGGCTAGAATTCATAGTTTAACATGTTATATTCCTTACATTTTATGTGCGTTAATGATCAAAACACACTTTTTATGTGCTTAATGAAGTTTATTTCAAGTGTAGGTGATTTGGAGATGGAAACCGCGTTGAATGGATGCAAATACATCAAAAATATGCTCAAGAGGCAAGGACGAGTGCACCGGGCTATAGCCAGGCGCCAGAGCCCAAAAGCCTGACCCTGCCTGGCGTTAGCCAGGCGTTAAGGCTGAAACGTCTGGCCCTACCTAGCGTTAGGGCTGAAACACCTACCTTAGCCTGGCGTTAGCCAGGCGCCAGGGCCCAAACGCCAGGCCCCTGTTCCGGCTAAAAATTGAGTTTTGAAGAGCTTAAGTGTTTCCCGGTTGAAATAGAAGTCTCTTACACGGTTAGGGTTCGCCCTAAACATATAAATAGACTCCTAAAACACAACTTGAAGGGGATTCGAAGGAGGAACTCATTGATACGGCTTGATTTATACGTAAGTTCCCTGTGGGATCGACTCCGGGGCGTAATACCCCGGATTATATTTGCAACGCCCCTTAGTCTTTTATAAGACATAGTTGAGCGTGATCAAATTTTGGCGCCGTTGCCGGGGAATTAACGGTATTATCAATTGAGTTGGAAGAAATACAAAATTCTGAAATATATTTAATTTTCT
>MDKI01149639.1:0-19417 GCA_005239505.1 Nicotiana paniculata
ATATATATATATATATATATATATATATATATATATATATATATGTATATATATATATATTTTTTTTTATGGGTTTCGGGCTCGATATTTTGAGACCCAGTGATACCAAACTAACATTAATAATTATTTGTGTCAAATTCAATATTTTTATAATTTTTTGTGTGTGTTTTATAATTTTAATTCAAAATTTTTAATTATTTAATTTTTTTAATTATATATATATATATATATATATATATATATATATATATATATATATATATATATATATATATATATATATATATATATATATATATATATATATATATATATATATATATATATGGGTTCCGGGCTCGATATTTTGAGGCTCAGTGGCATCAAAATAACATTAATAATTATTTGTGTCAAATTCAATATCTTTATAATTTCGTGTGTTTGTTTTATAATTTAAATTCAATATTTATAATTATTTAATTGTTTAATTGTGTGTGTAGATATATACCTATGGGTTCCGGGCTCGATATTTTGAGGCCCAGTGGCACCAAACTAACATTAATAATTATTTGTGTCAAATTCAATATTTTTATAATTTTGTGTGTTTGTTTTATAATTTAAATTCAAAATGTTTAATTATTTAATTATTTAATTGTTTAATTGTGTGTGTATATATATATGCCTATAGGTTCCGGGCTCGATATTTTGAAGCTCAGTGGCACCAAACTAACATTAATAATTATTTGTGTCAAATTCAATATTTTTATAATTTCGTGTGTTGGTACAATTAATAACTTAATTGTACAAAGTTTGCATTTTCAACTACCAGTATAAAATACTTAAACTAAAGGAATTCTACGCTAAAATATTACACTTTACTACGCTAAAAGGGTCTACATTTTACTACGCTAAAAAGGTCTAGATTTTACCACGCAAAAAAATAATCTAAAACACTAATATAATCTAAAACGGCATGAAAACACATATATATAAATACGGATATTAACAGACAAATTTATTTGACAAATTTATATTTTTTTATACAACACTAATATTAAGTTCGGATAAATTTAACATACTAGTTTCGCACAAAAAATACAAAATGAAATATAATACATACAAATCAACTAATATGCATTATTATAAAAGTTTCAACATAAAATAAACTGAAATATCTCGATTTAAAGTTTTCGGAAAGCAAATCGATTGAAAATTTGACCCCGAAAGTGAGAATCCACAATAATACGAAGCTTTACTCGAAAGTGGGACCTACGTTCTTCACCTTTTGTACAACGGGGGAACCCACAATTTTTTTTTTAAATGAAGTGGGGCAGCAGGGATGGAGGGGGGGACCAAAGAAGAAGAAGAAGATTAAAAAATGGAGAAGAAGAAACAAAAAGCCGTCTTGAAGAAGATGACTGCGTTTTTGAAATGGGTATAGCGCCGAATTTTTGGGCGCTATACCTGCAGTGTCAGATTTTGCAGTATAGCGCCCAAATATTGGACGCTATACATTAACGGTACATTTACCGTTAATGTATAGCGCCCAATATTTGGGTGTTATACATAAAATTGTTCATCTTTTTTTTTTCCACCTATTTTCGTTGTTTGTGCCAAAAATGACCGTACTTGGGTTCCGGACTCCACAAAATTCTTCTAACTTTCAGATAGCCTTTTTTTCCTAACTTAAAAATGCTAGCTTTTTAATATACACTATGTAGCTAGGTAAAAAAATATAAATTATATATAAATATATTACGTATTGACTCTTCTTAATTTTCTTTTATGTACTTTGACATCGGTTAACAAAATTTTTGGCTCTGCCACTATACGGAATAACTGCAAGTTGTTAAAAAGAATGTAAATTGGTACTATATTCGGTATTAATCATACCATTACTTTCTTTGGGAAAATGACTATGTTCTTTTGTGTGACAGGGACCTTACGTGCACTACTTTCTGAGTTTGTAACTAGCAATATTCTCATTTTAGGTAATGTCAAGGAAAGTTAGAGACATACTATATATATATATATATATATATATATATATAGCTATAATAACAACTAAACTTGCCTTTTCAAGTCTGAGATTAGACATTATATACTTTGACCTTTCCTTTTTGTTATGGCTGCTAATGAAGTTCTAATCGCCGCATGTTCCGACTATTTTTAGTTTAAATAGTTGGATATCTATTTAGATTAATTCTTCATAATATTTTCACAGTACTACTACTACTAGAGTTCAATATGTAACCAAAAATTACTTGCCTTATTTTTTAAGTTACTAGTTCCACTTATGATAAGTAACTACTTATAATTATATTTTAAATGATAGCTTGATAACATGGGCGGAGCCAAGGGTGGAAGAAGGAACGAAATCCCTCCGTCGGGAAAATTATACTACTATATACACAAACTTAAAATTATTTTTTATGTATATATAGTACATATAGAATTCTCTAGATTTTTTCATATGTTTATTATTTTTTTTTAATATTTTGAACATCCATGAAATTTTGTTTCATAATTTTCTTCTATGGGTGCAAAGCTCTAATTATTAGAACCGCCCATTCTTGGAAGTTTCAAGAATACAACTTAGGTCCCTACAAGTTTCGAAAACCAATTTTAGCATGTAGAGTTTCCATTACGCAGGTCATTTTCTGTCCCTATTTCTTCCTTTTTCAAACCCTATGGTCTATGGTCACAAAGTAGTTCTAGCTATTTCCAACTTGTAGAGAAGCCGTTTAACCACCACCTTTCTATTTTCCTTAAGAAGCTTTTCTAATATGCTTGTTGTGTGTTTGTAATTCTAGAAAATAATAAACTTCTCCGTCGAATTATTTTATTCCATGCAAACTAGAAATACTTTTTCTTGGCTAAAGAAACTCGATCTATTTCCATATCACTGCTCATGATATATATATCTTAACTCGGACATCCATTTCAAGTGCATATCCCATTTTTGCACAACACGGTTATGAAAATCCACGAGAAGCGACTGGGCATATTGTATGCACCAATTTCCATTTAGCTAATAAGCCCGTGGAGATTGAGGTTCCACAAGCGGTACTTCCTGATACTGTATTTGAAGCAGTTGTTCGAATTCTTTATGATATGCAACTGAAACAGGTTCTTGCTAATGGTAGGGTGTGGGGGTGGTTGAACGTGAGGTTGTTCTTATTTTACCAGAGGGGTTTGAATTAGCTCCACCCGATCGTATTTCTTCCGAGATGAAAGAAAGGATTAGTTGGTCTATCCCGCTCCTCTCGAGCCTAGGGTCTTTCGAAAACAACCTCTCTATTCTCCGCAGTAAGAGTAAGGTTTGCGTACACACTACCCTCCCCAGACTCCACTGTGATATTTCACTTGGTTTGTTGTTAGTTGGTCGCTAGTATGTCTCAAATAGCGATGCCGAAAAGGGAAAAAATGTTTGTGGAATATTGTTTTAAGGAGCTGATATTTACATTCTGGAGAATTTTGAACTAACTCTAAGTTGATAAAAAGCAAACAGTGCTGTCAATAGGCATTAATCACCTTTTTAAGTACATATTCGGATAACAAAGAAGACAAGGACTACTTGACTGCGTATAGTTTTTACAAACCAAACTATCATTTTCAATTGATACTTGGGAACAGAAACTCTACTTGTTCTTATCTAGTCGATGCCAAAAGAAATTCCATTAATACATTTTGCTACTTTTTCCTTTACAGCAACGAGTAAAACAGGACCTGTAACGCAGATTACTACGGACGGGGCGTATGCAGGAATTTTGTAAACTATTTCAAAATTTATTGAAGAACAGAAATAATAACTTTAATTATCAAAAACAGCTCAAGTCTATTAGTTTTGTCGAGTCTTAAGTTAGAAAAGTCTTGAATTAAATTTTAATTTATCATAATTTTTACCCACATAGATCCTCTCAAATATTTGCAAAAAAGACGTGCTAGTTGAGGTTCCAACCTCTGATCTTAGAGCAAAATCAAGCACATAACCAATGCGCCAAGAGACAAACTTATGTGAAGTGGTGTTATTTTTTCCTACTTATCTACTTCCTTACAATATTAATACATATATTTAGTAAGAAAATTTGACGAAGCGGCTTCGATAAATGTGCATCCGCCCCTGAATACGGAAAATATAAAGATACAAGTAAAGATAGGTAGGCATTCGTAATTCAATGGTATTTGCACCTCGACATAAACTGTAAAGCTGAGGCTGAAAACTGCAGAAGTAGTGCTCAATATCATTGCTAAAACAAACTGGATCTTGCATTCACGTAGTTAAATTAAAAATAAGAAAAGAAAAGGTTTTGTTTCTCATAAATTGGATATTTGCTTACAATTCAAACGGCTTGACAGTGAGCTACCATAGCCAGTAAAAATGCAGATAAGCGAAACAGATACGGTTACAACCAGGCAAAATAAGTCATGATATATAACATCCAGGCAAGTGATTGATGAGGTGGAGACACAACGGGAAACCAACATCTAGATACGAAAAAGAGAGAGTTACTGAGGAGTCGGGACGTTCTCTCCAATCACATGACCAGATGAAACGGAATGGGAATAGAGGACTCATTTTGACCATCCACTAATAGTTTGAGATTAAGGCGAAATTGATGATTGATCTGTTTGCTTTAAATTTGAAAACAGAATCTAAAAAATAACCAAATCAAAAGTGGTTTTTGAATTTAATTTTTATAAATATTCGTATGTTTGTTATATTCATTATCCATGTCTCACGTACCTACCCTTCTTCCCAAGTACTAAACAAGCAGTTGCCTGGTTACTTGGTGAATGGGTACACGAGAAGGTATATCCGAAAACCTCATGGATGAATCAACCAAAGCGTTTTTTGAATAACTGATGTCTCTTGGCTGGATCTTTAGGCTTGCTTTTAATAAGGCCTCCTTGCTTCTTTCCAGTACTGCATTGGACATACAGGTAGTTAGTGTCGAAAGAATTTCACTTTCTATACTGAAATTTGCATTTCTTAATCTGCATTTGTAGCAAATCTCCAACTCTCACTAACCAATATGGCAAAGACATGTAAATAAAGCATCCATTCAAGTGAAAAACAAAAACCATACTTGTACTCCATATAAATCATCCCTTTTGCTCCTGACATGGCACTCATAGAACCCACGTAGCGACGGGCTTTTTGAAGAGCTATATCATCTGCATCTTCGTCTAGCTGCTCCAAGCCGACCGCATCATCGCCAGCGTTCAATACCTATAGGTGAAGGTAAAGAGCACATGAGTTGGCAACATCTTGAAGTGAAGTACGGAAAGAAAAAACTCTTTACTTGATGTATAGGAAAAGAAGAAAGTAGAACCTTTCCAAGAAGTTGAAGCTGCTCATCAAGACGATGATAGCTTAACTCAGGCCCAGAATCAGGAGGCGGCAAGCTTGTGATCACCTAATACAAGAACAGGTTAGCACAGCAACTATGAACGATTGTTGTATCCAGATGAAAAGGTGGAACAACATGTATGCTATCAGTGGCTTTGCCAAAAGCCAGTACCTTAAAGCTATAACCTTGATCAATCAAGAACTGCTGCCTTTTGGTTGAGTAGTACATTTCCTGCATTTGAACATGCTAATAAGGTCATACTCTACTAAAATTGTCATTACCAAATAAGAGTATAAGATATCATACACCAACAGAAACTAGCAAACAGGAAAAGATTCTGCACCTGGGTATCTGTTGACACAAGGGAGTAAAAGAACGCATTATACTCCTCTTTACCTCCTGCCACCCTATCTTGCTGGCGCCCCTGTCAACCCAACAATGAATTAAAGACTGGTTGATTGGAAACATCAGTCACGGAGGAAGAATTTTCAAAAAAAGAAAAAAAGTGAACACTCAAAGAAACCAAGGGGATTCAATATTCAGAGTGATAATTTAGACTAGGGCTAACAATAGTTCACATATTGTGTAGAAAAGGTTGCAGCCCATCTAGATATCAGATCTTGATATTAACAGAGGTCAGACATCGATTACACGCACGCATTTCCCTAGAGTAAGCAAGCTTAACTTCAAATTTGCAATTCCCTTTTGACTATCACTGGCAAGTTTATGCCGAATAAACTTCCACAAAAGATAAGACCACCTAAAAGATACTTGATTGAGATGCTTAAAACCAGTAGGTGTGAAAAAGTTTGCAATATTAAGAAATTCCGACTTACTAAATGCTTCTTTCGCAGAAATGCAGGCATTTTCAACCACAAGTCCATTTGGACATCCACTAAATAAGTTATTTGGACTCTTTATGTTTAAGACCATGGAAGTAGCTTTTTTGTTTATCCTCTTGCATAGAGACGTTTATAGAATAGTCTGTGAGACAAGTACAGATTCCAAAATGCTCAGCATATCAGAAGGAACTTCCATCTGAAAGGAGCTAGTATCACCGGAAGGTTCACGCATTGTCCAACACTATTAATAGCCACAGATAAAGGATGGAGAAGACCAGGGACGGGTACAAGCTAAGTGAAGCGATTTTTTACTATGTAGACATATAAATAATATGCAAAGAAAGTTGGTATTGATAATATAAAGTGCCCATCGGTCAAGCACCGCATTTGCCTAATAGAGGTTGGGGATTTGATCTCGACCTGGATGCGTGCGTTTGCAAATTTTTAAGCCTCTTTTGTTAAAGAAGGATACAGGAACAGAATTGAAACCACCTTCTCCCCTTGTAAAAAGTAAGGTGATAATAAACAATATGATGTCGTTACTGTGATTTGTTCATTTGTTCGCGTCTTTAAATGTCGACATTGCTTACGAAAAACCCTCTGAAAACCATGAAGACGACTACCATCTTTTGGTCAAATACACAGTGAACACAATGATAACCTTGTTGTTTGTACAAAGGATTTACCTGGAGCAGCACTCACTAGAGAGATTTTATCAGGTGTCATAATTTTAGCATTTGAAATAAAATCAAGGGAGGCAATTCTGAACGAGAAAACAGACAAACCTTGGCCCTAAGAATACGCCCTAGACGTTGAGCTTCTTGTCGTCTTGAACCAGCATGTGACGAAATTTGTATTATAACATTTGCCTCAGGAATATCAATGGAGTTATCACCAACCTGTAAATAAAAGCAAAAATCACATCATATACCCAAAAGAAAAACTTGGAATGTAACAATTATTGTGAGAAAGTTAAGAATAACTTCGAATGTAACACTTATGAATAGGTAGCAAAAGACAATGTTTTAAACTGAAAACAAGCAAAATGCAAATGAAATATGGCATTACAAATTTGAGATTCATGACTCCGCACAAGTACAGATGCAAACGTCTACAGATCTTGAAGAATACACACACAAACATGCATATAACATATATATATATATGCACACGCACGCATATGTAAGAAAGATTGCGAGCAATATTTGGTCCCCAAGTCCATAATCAAGCCATTATCATCAAATCAAGTAGTCACAAATAATTTTGACACTCCGGCATAACTGGTGAATATAAAAATCTGCTTGAATACAAAACCTTTGATAGGAATACGGTGTTAACTTCCTTGCTTGTTTTAAACGCCTCAAGAATTTTTGTTCTTTCAACATGGCTGCATAACAAGATAAATTTCCCAATAAGACATCTTAAATGACGAAACAACAAAAAGGAATCTAAAATAGCGAAACAATAAATCTTTGATGTGACATCTTGTGTAAACCTGGTAGCACCATAGATCATAGGCTTGCGAAGCTTCATCGCATACTCGGTAAGTGCAAAAAGATTGTCCGCAAATACAATTATCTTGTCCCCACGCTGCTGCTCATGAAAACGGATAAGAAACTCGCAAGCCCTAAACTTGTTTGGGTTCATCACATAAAGTGCCTGGAACATCACATGGTTATAAGAGTTAAAGAAGAACAGTAACACTATGCCAAACTGAAGGGAGGTGAACTCAAGAATATTACTGAAAATTTGTCTTACAGAAGTCAAACAAACATGATTTTACAAAAGAGAAATTATGAATGATAAAACCATCATATCACAATATCCACGTATGGGACATATTAAAAGCTGGAATTAGCAAGTCCCATTCCACAGGCCAAGGACCATCTCAGTCCCTTTTGCTGGAGTTCTGATGATAAATGCTTTAAGCAGTGAACATGGAAAGACAAGTGAGGTAGATCAAGTTACAAGAGCACTCGAATTTCAAATCAAGAGGTTGGTAGTAAAAGTCACCATGGGAGCAAACTGGAAAGGGACCATAGCTGCCTCCTGCGCAGGGGGTTTTGAGGGCGGGTTTTACCAAACGGGAAAAGAGCAGGGGAAAAAAATGAACTCGAAAATGCTGGTGAGTAATTGTGGCAGTTAACTGGTTCAAATCTATTACTTCTGACACTTGTCCCTGCAGACGAGACATTCAATCTCTCATGTAACTCCAACTTTATGGAAGTGCAGGAGACTCGTCTCTGTGGAGTACAACACAGAAATCTCACATATAATTCCCACTTACTAGGAAAAACAGAAATAGAGACTGCCAAATTTGGATTTTAAAAATATGGGCAATACAAGAAGTCGGGAGAGGATAGAACAAGAAAATTTTAGTACTCATTCTTCTTCTAGGCTCGTTTCACTCAAGGTGAGTTCATTGTTTTTGTTCACAGAATCTTTGATATAGAACAAGGTCATTCTATCAGGACTAACCCTTCATATTTCACAGACTTACACACAATCACGTAAATAGTGAAATTATGATGTTTTCATAAGTAAGATCTCTCGTTACACTGTCCCAAAAGTTGCTACCCAATTTAACAGACCTGTCACAAAAACAAATGCCAAAATCTACTTATATTCTAAGGTCCAAACTGTGTTCCTCAATGAAATAAATGAATAAGTCATTATGTAAATTCATCAAACATTATTCTAAGCATTAAGGATGGAACAGTTACAAAAGAGAACATACTTGTCGCTTCTTTGAATTTTCTTTTTTCAGATATTCAGCAAAGAACTCCTTAGTCATTGGACACCAAACCTCAGCACATTGCACATTTGCAATAAATCCCCCTTTCACTAAATCCAACCAATTGGCTTCATACAACTTGGGACCAATAAGAAAGTTCAAATCTGTAATTCTCTCGTCTTCTCTGACAAGCGTAGCTGTTAATAAGCCAAATAGTCCATTAGATTTGTGAAATACCAAAGAAAATTACCATAGCAATTTGCAAGAACTCTCTTTTTGAAATACGTACCAGTAAGCCCGAGTTTGCAGTGTGATTTAGTGATACTAATGACCTTTCGAAACATATGTGCAGGAACCACGTGCACCTACATAAATACCAAGGAAAAGACCACTATATTTATGCCAATATAAATTCAAACTTTACCTTTAATATCTATCCACAGTTTAGGGGAAATTTTGTGACATGCATTTCCCACAAGATACTTGTACTGAACCAGAATATAAAATTTAAAGAAAATAATAATTTCGTGTTGAACATAGCACTAACATAGAGTGAAAATAATATTTTAAACATTCAAATAAATGCAGATATATCATAGTAAAATAAATTAGTGTTTACATATCAGCAATCACTAGTAATTCCAAATAAAAGAAAATAGTGAGACGAAATTGACCATTATTTATTACTATTTTTTTTATGAAGTAACATGTTTAATTCAAAAGGCATCAAGAAGATATAAAATTAAATTGTCCGTTAAACATTGGTAACAACTGAGTACAAGAGTAGACGGAAATGGGAAACTAAACCAACAAATACTAAATAGCTAATTGCTTCTGTAAATAAACCCCCTCCCCCAAACCCCCACACAAATTATATAAGTTTTCATAAACCGCAACATAGCAGAAATGATATTTCTACATTAAGGATAGCTTTAAAAATAAATGATTGCTTTGCATCGACCTCAAAAGACATAGTTATTTTCTCTATATTGGATGCCTATTTTTAAGGCAAAATTTGAAATAGTGCAAGACAAAGCATTTACCTCGTCCATGAGGAGCAAACCCCATTCTCTATTTCTTATTTCTTCAATGATCTTCTCAGATTCTTCAGAACGTTTGCCACCAAAAGCAACCATGTTATACGTTGTCACCACCACACCAGCATTTCCACGGAATCTTTCTTTGCTATCAGAAGTGAAACGACATATATGCTCTTCTCGGATAGTAGACCACAACTTAAACTGGAAAGCCCATTGATCCACAGACACAGCATTTGTTGCTAAACAAAGGCAGCTCTTTTTTATTCTGCTTGCTGCAGAGACACCTACTAAAGACTTTCCGGCACCACAAGGTAGCACAATAATACCAGATCTTGCTCTTCCTGAAGCATTTAACATAAATTTAACCGATGAGGCAATTGGATTACATGTAATTCTTGGAACACCCAAAAACTATAAACATCTTAAAATCCCTCTCACCAAAGAAATTTAGATATGGGTCCATTGAAAAAATCAATATCAAGAAAGATGTCCAACTTTCATTAGCATTACCTATAATTACTCAGCCATCCCCCCTTCAGGAAACACATGCCAAACAAAAATAGCAAGAAAGCGACAAGGGCAATGGACCCTATGGTAAGAATATTTACACAATGATTTCCCTTCTGATTTCTAACTTTTTGTTAAATGAAGTTCTACATTAAAACTAACAGTAGTGGGCTAAATAAATGAAACTAAAACTGATAGTAGTGGGCTAAATAAATGAAACTGACACCTTAATTCTCCCTATTATAACAATGCACGCACTCGAAAACCAGATATCATATTTGCAAGCACAAAGATGCAGCTTTCTCACATCTTTATATCTTTCTATTGAGCATTCTTCTTTTTTTGGATAAGGAAAACACTATGGCCAACACTCCACCTGCCAATTAACCAATGCACCAACCAACTTTGTTCTATTGAGCATTCTTTTATCATAACTGTTGCGCATGATTGTGTTTCTCACTGTGTGAAGGTTAACACTCCAATATACTGTGACAATAATCAATCTTCCCCCAGAATCCTTTATTTATCTATTTAACAACTACATCTTCACTCCTAAATTATCCCACTCACTATATTCCATGTGTGCCTGTGCGTGAGAGTAGATATCACTGAATTTGATGTACAACAAATTGGTTTTCACTAGCCTATAATGTGCAATAGAAAAACAAGGAATTCCTGGGCAGACCCATAACTCAAATGGTGGCTGGCTGGATTGCAGAGAAACATTTAACTCCACATTAGAATATTGGTTACGAATCAGATTGAAACAAGAATCCACCCAAAACGCCAAATCAATGGCTTTAATGAAGAGTCACTTCTCACATCAAAATGCTTTCTACTTGAGGTTAGCAACCCTCATTGAAACTTCTTTGCGTCATTGAAGTGAAAAATAAACTTTGCACAGTTTTGGTTGTTTTATGCTATAACCAATTTTACCAGCAAGAAACAGCTAAAATAACACCAGTTTACCCTTAACGAATCAAGGCCTCTCAAAGCGAAAATATTTCTGTCTTGATTTGACCAGTTCACCATTGCTTCTATTTACCCTGATCCGCATATTTTTTACTTTTGACATCTTGAAGCGGTACGTAATTGGGGTTTATGCAACAACTTTGCATTAACATATTCCCAACGTCCTAGATGCTTTGAGAGAAATGTTTATATCTACTATTTCTGCAACATAAAAGAATGTAACTATCATTGGAAATTCTCCGTCAATGCTGTTAAACATAGAAAACTATTTGTCTAGTGTCTACTACAAGCAGGATTGAGCTGATAAAGACAATCAGAGAGAAATGTGCATGCTTTGTCTTCTCCCATTTATTTAGAAAGAAACCTGAAAATTATATTATAATCTCAAAATACATCATGCCAACCCCAACCTTCTATTTTTTATCAACTTAAAAATCACTTAAACTACCTATTTTTGGGCAATCAAAAGAAGTAATTTATTATCGAAAAGGATGAAACCCAAAAAGGAATACACACAAGCATAATCACTATGTTAAGTTAATACTAAGAAAAATAAGGGAACAGAAGAGCACATAACAAGTTTTAGCAAACAAAATTCATTGACTATGACAGCAGACATTCATATAGACAAAAAACAAGAAGGAAGCACCAAGCATAAAAAATAAGTCCTTTGCTAGGTGAAATTTGGTCTCTACATCCTTACCATTTCCAAACATCTTACTAAGACTCTTCTCTTGATACGGCCGTGGCTGTGCTTGAGGCTTCAACTCCATGTCAAGATCAGGATTAACCTGCAATTGACAGTGGCCGTTAAGCAGATTTACTTGGTCATTGCTTAATGCAAGATAATTTATTACTCAATCTTCTCATACTCAAGATCAAAAGTTTGATTGGTCTCTACGGATCACGAAAATGGCTCTCGAATCACATGCTGCAATATTAGTCACACACCATTTTAGTTACTACCGCAAGCAACTTATTCATTTCATCTACACTCACCTAAAAACCCAAAAAGCCTAGTTGTCAAGTACTTCCCTCCGTTACATAAAATGTAACGGTGTTTGACTAGCCACGAAATTTAAGATGTTAATTTGACTCATAAAATATATTAATGATAATGGACTGAAATATTAAATTGTGGTTGAAAAGAGAGAAACATCACATCAAAGTTAAAATGTGAACAGTGTAATAATTAAAATTCTTTCTTTCTTTTTATATAACGGCGGTTTTCGGGCCAGCTTACGCACACCTCAACTAGTCCACCGAGTACCTGCTACCTCCCACCAGCACATGTACCAGATAACTGTCTCAACCAAGTCTTAGAAGATGAGAAGAGATCACTAATTTTTTTTTGTCTCTGCTTGGATCTGAACCCAGATCTCCAAAGTTTGCACCCACATCATTGACTACTACATCACACCCTCATGTGCAATGAATTTAAATTCTTGAAAGTTGAATAACACTAGAATTGTGTCAAATATTTTGGAACGTGACAAAACAGAAAGAGCATCACATAAGCTGTGTCAAACACACCATGTCGACAGTATATACCTAGTGAAAGCTGAAGGTGGACCCCTCTGGAGGGCCCCTCCCATTAGGTTCAATATTAGCCAAAATACCAGGTCCTTTAAGCAACTACGATCATCCCATTTTTGCAAGTTGCTCTGGCAAGTGTCTAGTTGAAAACAGAAGTTTCTGTTGATAATCTAGTTATTGCATTTTTATTCTTCTAGGCATATTAGTACTCCTATAAATGTACAAAAGCGGTAAAAATAGAACAATGTGATCTCATGGTGTTACACGTATAACAAAACAAAGTGGTTCCTTCAGCCAAAACTACTCATATTCAACTCTGATTCCAATATTTACAGTAGGAAAGATTCTCCCTCAGTTAAATTACTCACTGTGCACTGCTCCACACTGATGCCAAAAAAGAAAAGGAAGAAGCAACTCACTGTATCATTCCTGAAGTCATACTCCTCCATCATGGGATAATTCAAAGCATTAGGCAGACACCGCTGCTTGACATTTTCCACCTGTCCATATACAAATTGGTAAACCGTCAATTTCTAAGTAAAGTTGAAGTGTGTTCACGCACAAACATGTTCCCTGCACCAGGAAGAAAAGTCTCAACACAACGAGATACAGCAACTCCATTGGGCAATTGCAGCCATCTAGGAAGATATTTGGATGATACTGAAGCACAAATTTCTAAGTGGAGAACACAATGCGAAAATGAGCACAGATAAGGCTCATCTCTATTAGAAGGTCTTCAAGTAACGCTGATAAGTAGTGAAATAAACTGTTGCATTAGTGTCTGGTCCTAGATTAACTGTTAACCAATTGACTAGTCAAACCACCACCTACTCATACTGCTAGAGAATCAATATAAAACAGTATCAGAACTGGTGTCAACTCAGCTCATATCTAACAGTATCTAAATTCCCGCACAACATACTTCATTGCAAATCGTAGCTCCAAAATTAGACAGCCACATACTAAGTAAAGGAAACAGCAAAAGAGGGACAAGCGAATAAACATCCTTAATAGGTGGACGGTTGTGCTTACATCTGGATATGCTTATTTGACATAAGAAACTGGAAACCGAACGAATTCAAAGAACAAGTGAATTTGGAGAACTGCATGAGAATTAGAATATTCAGCGTTTAGTTATTTCATGCAAATGCTGCAATATTTCAATGCAGCATCTGACACCACACACACCCACCTCAGCCAAAAAGAGTGTAAAAACGAGACAACCTGACGCAAAGCATTAGTTATTACCTGAGCAGGGTCTATTTCAAATGCATGAGTTTCTTTTTCTTCAGCTGCCGCTGCCAGATCTGCTTCATTTATCAACTCATCATGTCTACCTTCAATTTCATTTACAGATTTGCTTACAGTGAAACCATCCCTTCCATGCATCCCCTATAACCGAAAAAGACAATTAAAATTCACTTGGTAATATCTACTCGTAACAGAGATATAAAGCATCAAAACAAAGTTAGGGGTTTTTTCTTCCGTGATTCTGCCTCACAAGTCTTAGACAGTGCAGCAAATTCTTGATAACCATTACAGACAGCAAACAAGCAACTCAATCACATTGAACACAAACCTCAGACGAAATTCTAGCCTTAGCTATGGCTTCATCACTGAGCAATCTTTTCAACACCTAGAAATAAGCACATCAAATGAATCAATTAATTTGTCGCAATCCACGGTGAACCTTATAGTTCAAGAGATATCTCAAGTTAAATCATTGTTGCTATAGCTAATTATCTTGCCTCAGGAAATGGAGATTCTACAAAATACCGATTCTTTTTAAGTACGAGCTTCACTTTCCCGTAATTAGCAGTAGAAGCATGAATGAAATCAATCATCTCCTTGGGAAGCTTGGTCTTTGACAATTTGTTCAACACTGCTATTATAGTTTCAGTCTCAAGACCAACTGACACAGCTGCATACAACGAGTGAGGCGTCAAGTTGTACTCATGCATCGACTCCGGCCTACAAAAATAAAAGCAATTCCGTTAACCTTTTCCAAACATCCACAAACAAACAAAAACATAGAATGTATATCATCGACCACACAAAGGGTACCTGCAAACAGGCTCAGCAATGGCAATGAGAAAATCATAGGCTTGTTTATATAATGGAGAGAAGGTCTCAAGGAAAATTCTTCCATCAGCACAAGCCCACAATGGGCGATTGGCATGATCGGGTTTGAGTTCCAGTTTAGTGAAATCCATCTTCTTCCCTTCCCTCTCGCCTAAATATAAAAGTCATTCAAAACTTCCACATCAATTGAGTTGAAACATGACACAAATTTATCCTAGTAAAGCATCACCAAGTGTAACACTATAAAGCATGGCAAAAGCACCTTCAACATTTAAAAGGCAATGGGTGCAGCTCTTAAAACATACATAAAAGTATTGGATTTAAGTTATAAACACCAACAGTGTAATGATTTTTTACACTATTAGTGAATTTAAACTGTAATACCAGGTTAGTTAGCAGTTCTATCAGATTACCAATTAATACTTTACAAGAGATTCATATGTAATTACCTAATAAGTGACCTCATTATGTAAACACTTTTTGCACCATAAGTGCATAACACACAAACTCATATTTTTTAAATGATTCTCTATATGTTCTTTACACATCTATATTCTAGTTTGTTTATATTCTGGATCCGCCTCTATTAATAAAGGTATAGTAATACCATCTTGAAAATCATCACCGCCTTCTTCTGGGTAGTACTGATCATCATCGGCAGCTGAAGACCGATAATCCTCCTTCATCATCACAAAGATAGAAAAAATTAGTAATAAAAATACAATCTTTATTTTTGCTTAATAAAACAGCAAATAAGACATGAAACTAGCTGGGGAACTGAAGAACCTTAGAAGAAAACTTGATCTTTTTGCTGGGTCGACCTTTATCACCTGAATTTATTCAATAATATACATAATTTCATCAAATTGTTTTCCAAAAAATTTTACTAATTTTTGGGGATTTTTTTATATTTTTTTTAATGATGTAAGAAAGTTAAAATCTTTGAATGCAAATACCATGTCCGTGACCCATTTTGCGAGAGGGCTCGATTTGCTTATTGAATCCCAAAATATGAGCTCTTGAGAGTTTCTCCTTTCTCTTTCCTGTTAACAGTAATGGCGGTTTTGAGGCAAATTGGCAAGATAGTTTAGTCTGATTTCTCCTATGAAATAGTTACTAATATATTTACTGGAAATAAGAAAACTTTTCAGTTTTTTTAGTTTAACCCCTGATCTATTAACAAATTACAGCTAAACCCTCAAAACATAATGAAGAAACTTGTGAATTTTGATTATGAGGATACACACGAAGAAATTAAAGACGTAGACAATATTATGTCTTATTTGGTACATTGCAAATTATAAAATTGTTATAAATAGAACTCTATATAAAGTGAATGTCTATCTTTTAGAGAGTTTTATTTTATGGTTAAGTCATTTTTCCCCTATAAATAGAGGAGTCTTAACCTATTATAAATTATCCCAAATTTCAATAAGAATTTCCTCTCTCTTTCTCTGCAATATTGTTCTTGTTCTTTATTGTTTCATAACACGTTATCAGCACGAGACTATACCGTCTCAAGAAGCTCTTTGAGAAGATTAAGGTATAACTTTTTTCCTCTTTTTAATTATGACTCACATTATGAAAAGAAAGTTCGATGCCCTTAAAATTTCAGGCAAGAATTATATGACGTGGGTGTTGGATGCTGAAATCTATTTAGATGCAATGGGTTTTGGAGACGCCATTAAAGATAAAAATAAAGCATCTACCCAAGACTGTGCTAAGGCCTTGATTTTCTTGCGCCATCACCTTGATGAAGGGTTGAAAATAGAATATCTCACAGTCAAAGATCCACTTGTTTTGTAATGGCGTAAAGGAAAGATATGATAACTTAAAGTTGGTCACTTTTCCACAAGCAAGATATGATTGGGCTCATCTGAGGCTCCAAGACCTTAAGTCTGCTTCTTAATATAATTCTGCAATGTTCAGAATTACTTCTAAATTGAAACTCTGTAGAGATACTATCACTCACTATGATATGCTTGAAAAAACATTCACAATATTTTATGCTTCCAATATGGTCTTGCAACAACAATACCGAGAGAAAAGTTTCAGCAAGTACTCTGAGTTGATTTCTCCTCTCCTTGTGGCTGAGCGAAATAATGACTTGCTCATAAGAAATCATGAACATCGACCCACTGGGTCTACACCATTGCCTGAAGTGAATGAGGTGTATTCCCATTATGCCAACCTTGAGAAAGGTCGTGGCCCTATTAATGGTCGTGGTTGTGTCCGTGGCCGTGGACAAGGAAGAAATTTTTCTGGTGTTAATCATCCTCCAAAGAAAAATAACCACCAAAAGTGGAAAGGAAAATATGAGAAGCCAAAGGCAAATGGTTCAGAAACTGAATGTTATCGTTGCGGTGGAAAAGGCCATTGAAAAAATATTTATCGTGTTCCAAGACATTTAGTTGAGCTTTATCATACATCTCTAAAGAATAAAGACCCTGAAGCTAATTTTGTCTATGACAATGAATTTGACATCACCCACTTAGATGTGGTAGACTTCTTTGAGCGCCCTGATGAAAAAATAATATAGACCACTTGATCGGTGATGGATCTGTGGTTAAAGATGATTGAGTAGTTTGATTTTTTTTTTCTTGCCTATTCGTAGTACTTAATGAATAAACATCATGTAATAATAGTTCTTTACATGAGTAGTAGTCATTAGTATCAATTAGTACAATTTATTTTATGAAATGACGTTAGTTTTTCTCGCATCTTTCTACTTATAATAAGATAAGAAGACCAAAATTCCTTATTTGAGATGCCTCCAACTTCTCCCAAACAATTCACTTTTGATTGTTTATTTCTTTATGGCCCACACATAACAATCTGTTTTTTTTTAAATTATTTGAACTTTTCTCTTCTCGTGTAACAATATATATAATAAAATAATTCTTTTTGTTGTTGTCAAACAGTAAGTTTAGAATGCACTTTTTCCCGTCTTTAACATTAGTAGTTAAGACGGATTATTAATACATAGAATTTTAAAGAATTTGATCTTGACAAGAACAACGCATACGTTAGATACCTACTAAATCTATTGTAGTTGTAGTCATATGAGTTGTGTACTTATAATTACATTATTTTTAGCTATGTAACTATTTGTATCATAATGAGAGTTTGCTCGAAATTGCATTAAAAGGGTTATTATTGAATCATTGGGTTAACTTTGTTTTCTTTCCATTTTCTTTGAAAATACTAACGTTTATTTGTATATTTCTTTTGTATGTCAAACCATGGGAAGCAAACATGGATACCTCACAATGCAAATTTGGATCAATATTTAATTATAAAAATATTTGCTAGTTGATTCATGTACGACACATACAATATTCAAAGAGAACAAATATTTCTCTCATTTAAGTATGTGTAAGGCAGACGTTACTACAATTTCTGGTAGTAGTAAACTAATTGAAGGTTCTGGAAGAGCTACTATAACTCTGCCTAAGGGAACAATAATTATCATAGAGAATGCAATGTTCTCCTCCAAGTCCAAGAGGAACTTGTTGAGTTTTAAATATATCCGCTGAAATGGATATCATATTGAGAAAAGGGATGAGAATAATCTTGAATATCTCATCATTAACAATAATATCTCTGGCCAAAAGAGGGTTATTGAGAAGTTCTTCTTTATTTTGTGGCCTGTATTGGACAAGGATTAGTACAATTGAAGCACATTCTATTGTAAACCATAAGGTTACTGATTTCAATATTTTTGTACTTTGGCATGATCGACTGGGACACCCTAGATCAATTATGATGAGACGAATTATAGAAAACTCAAATGGGCATCAATTAAGAAATTTAAAGATTCTTTCAAATAATGAATTTTCTTGCATTTCTTGTTATCAAGGCAAGTTAATTATAAGACAATCACCAACAAAGGTTGGGATTGAGTCCCTTGTGTTTTTGGAACGTATACAAGGGGACTTTGTGGACCTATTCACCCCCTAGTGGATCGTTCAGATATTTTATGGTCTTAAAAGATGCATCCTCTAGATGGTCTCATGTGTGCCTATTGTCATCTCGCAACCTCGCGTTTGCAAAATTAATGGCACAAATAATTCGATTACGGGCGCAATTCCCCCATAATCCAATTAAGTCTATTAGACTTGACAATGCTGTTATGTTTTCATCCCAAGCATTTAATGATTATTGCTTATCAATTGGGATAAAAGTGGAACATCATGTAGCTCATGTTCACACTCAAAATGGCCTTGCTGAGTCTTTAATTAAACGTATGCAATTGATAGAAAGACCGTTACTCATGAAAACGAGGTTTCCACTTTTGTTTGGGGTCACGCCATTTTACATGCATCAATGCTAGTTCGTCTCAAACCGACAAATTATCATAAATATTCCCCG
>ML331648.1:1129-47706 GCA_005239505.1 Nicotiana paniculata
TTCTCTAATCTATATACGGCTTTCCCAAGCATAACATAGATAGTATATAGAACCAAATTGTTGGCCAGACAATTAAGCAATTAAACAATTAAACACAAAATTGAAGAAACAACCATATATTGAGTGAACTATAAAAGGTTAAATTAATGTCGAATAACAATATTCATAGCTAAACCACAATCCCAGGACAATGGGTGTTTAGCCACTCATGCTATAATCAAACAATTGCATAAGTGTTGCATAAATTGAAAATACTAGAATAAGATGAAGAAAACTGAGAAATCCTTCGCTTCCTAATGATCCCGTGTGTATCTTCTCTCCAATATGGCATACCTCCTTCAAAATTGTGTTTTGGGTCCATTTATATGTTTTGGGACAAACCCTAAACGTGTAGGATACTTCTAGTCAAACCGAGAAACACTTAAAACCTTTAAAACTCGGACTGGGCCGGATCAGGGACCAGGCGTTACAGGCCAAACGCCTGGCCAGGTCTGGCATTATGGGTCAAACGCCCCCCAAATGCCTGGTCTTACCAGGCTTTATAGCCCAAATGCCCGGCTAAAGCCAGGTTCACTCCTTTTTGACTCTTGAGCGTATTTTTGACGTTTATGCATCCATTTAGCTCGGCTTCCATCTCCAATTCACCTGCACATGAAATAGACTCCATTATGCACATACGACGTGTATTTTTATCATTAACGCACATAAAATGTAAGGCACATAATACTTTAAACCATGAATTATAGCCACACATCACGGATCCAAGATTTAGTTTCTGTGAGTTCAACTTTAAGATTTTTAGTATTGAACCCGTTGTATTCTTAAAGTTATGGATTCAGATCTATCATTTGTTGTAACTTTTATAAATTTTACACATAAAATTATGCTCTGCGACGGAAGTAGTGGGTTCAGATGAACCCGGAGGCCATACTCTATGTCTGCTATTGATCCATTTAGAACTCTACATCTGCAGTTCTTTTTATATAAGCAGAAAACATAACAAATTTAAGTACAAAATAGGAACTGTCAACCGAGCTTACTCCTAAAGTCTAGATAACAAAATCACGACAAACTACTCTGCTTAATACTAGGATATACCTAAAGAATGGAACTTTTCTTTTATTTCACCTACAAAATTTGGTGTTGGAAATTGTTGAGAATGATCGTGTTTAATTATCACATAATCACACACAAAGTAAATGGAGAGAAAAAAAAAAAGGATTTAACGTGGTTTGACCAAGCATATATTTTGTAGCTTATCTTTAGGGCAGAAGAGGTCGAAAGATTATCTTTAATTTTTTATTTATTTCAAGCTTTGGCAAAATGCCAATTAAATAAATATCAGCCTTTAACAATTACAAGCTACTAGCACATTCAAATAATACTATAAATTCAAGCTTTCAACAAATGTATTTACTGTTGCACACTGTAGTTTAAGTACACAAGCTAATTAAAATCCACTAAAGAATAGGACTTTAATTTTCTATTAACAATTCTCACCTACAAAATGTAGTCTCGGAAACGTTTTTCATTTTATCTGACTTCACGTCAAAGTATATGATTGCGGAATTTTAATCTAAAAATGGGTCAAATCTTTGATCCAAAGACCAAAATATATACAACCCTGAGTGTTAATCTCCAGAGAGTACTACTACTTGAAAGGGGAACTTGTTTTCTTTGTCCAACAATCGTTATAAAAAGAGTATATAACGTAGAATAAGTTATATGTTCGCGCCACGTATATAAACCCAAAGGTGGAAATGCTTTTATCGGGCATACTCATGGTTCAAATTCAAGACACCTGGTTAAGGGTGAAGCGATCCTACTCGTGATAATTTTGATAAATTCGTCTTCAGTCTTTTGCTATCACAAGTGTCTTCTCAATCTAGCCATGACCATCATTCTGATTGAGTGAGTTGCTTCCTCTTCCTCTTGTGCATGTCATTGGTTTTAGGAAAACATAAGCTATCCAAACATGTTGGATATACAATACGATACACACGTGGTGATTCTCTGGTCCTCGAAAAATTAATTCACCATTCTCCGTGCAACACAAAAAATTACTGTATTTTACAAAATAATGCTGGCAAAGTTGTTGCACGTGGCAAAGTTTCATTAACCATTTCCAACCGTCTTCTTCCATGATCCAGATGTCCAGTTCTAACTCTGGATCAGGCTAAGTTCCTGATCCAGAGACCAATATACACAACCCTCAACACTAATTCCCTGACCCCAAAAACATGACCACCAATTAGTTTCTTGTTCTAAACTAGGGAGATGTTGCTCTAAGATTGGGAGAGTTGTTTTTATCATCCAATCGTTGCTATTCACAAAGCAAACAGCGTAAAACAATTTATAAATCAATATAACCTTGTAATCATCAGTTACAGAATCATAACACAAACCACAAGCGCGAGGAAGCATGTATTCTTCAGATATCGACATGTCGCAATAGTACGGTGTTGTCTAGTTGGTGGAATTACGAACATCTTGGCGGTATCCCTTTAGACGAAACTGTTGTTTTTCTTTGGCAATTTGAGAATTTTCCAAGTTCATAAAGCTCGAATTCACCAGTATAAAATACATGTAACAACAATTTTTCGCGTCCCAAAGCTTTAGATTGATCACATTGAGCTTTCTTGAATTCTTTGTCGGATATTATAGCATTTCATGGCTTAGAAACAGATCGAAAACGTAACAAAGATTTAACGGGCAGCCTAATAAGGATGCAAAATAGGATATCACATAGGAATATTAGTGGATGATTTCATTTTTGACTTTATGTGTAATGAGTGATGTTGGAGAAGAATGGCGTAGGAAAGAGCTTTTTATTAGGGTTTATTTAATATAATTTAATTATATAGAAAAGGAAAATAATTCCATCAAAGAATAGGAGAAGGTAAATATAGGATTTCAAGAAATTGTTGTTGTGAGGAAAAAGGATTCTTTTTCTTTTAATAGAACAAAACCGGTGCCAAACAAACGTTGAGTTAATGAAGAGACCCATATATAAAAAGAATTTAAGTTATATAATATAATTTATTTTACACTATCAGTTGGCCTATTTCCATTCTTTAAAGTTAACAATTAATATTTGTATAGACAATTACCTGCAATTATTTGATAATTAAATAAATCAAATTCATTGATGTAATTTGTTTTAATTAGCAGTACAAACTAATTCTTGTACAATGGTCAAATTAGTGAAACTGATTTTAAAAAAAAAGAACTAATTGACATTTATAATTTATCTTATTTTCTTCTTTATAATATTGGCAAAAGTCTCACACGGGTGAATTTCTCGTGAAGTCGTAATTTATTTTATCTTTGGTTGTTCACTTAGTGTAATAACTCTCACAAGTTAAGGAGGAGCCAAAATTTTAATTTTATAATTTTTAAATTTAAGCCAGCATCATTAGGTATTAGTAATAGGATTTTGAATTTAAGTTTTGTATAATTTGATGGACTACTTAATACAAATCGGAGTATGGACTAAAGCTCTTGATTTCGATCAAACCCGTAACTTTACGTCTAGCTCCGCCCCTAAGCACAAGGAGTAGACAACTTATGCTACTTGGCATTTTATGGTTTTAAGGTAGTCGCTGGCGGTGGAGGAGGTTAATGATGGTGACTGTGCAATGGTCGTTGGTGGTGATTGTGCATAGGTGTTTAGAGAAAGCAGAAGCGCGGACCAAGATTTAAATCCTATAAATTCAATTTTTAAGATTTTCAATATTGAACTCATTATATCTTTAAAGTTATGGGTTCATATCTACTATTTTTATAATTTTAATAAATTTTTATTATATAAATTTTTAGTCCGCGTCGAACGTTATGGATTCAATTGGATCCGCCGGCAGAACTCTACATAGACGTGCGGTGTTAGCTAGATCGATATTGCTTGAAAATTATACAAAGTAAATATCAACTTCAAACAGGAAGTATAACCTTAAGTTCTCTAAAGGTCTCACTTATAATTAATTAATTAATTAATTAATAAGTCGATTAGTGATGATAAGCTGACACTGCTTGCATAAATACATGTGTATGCCACTTTTGGCAAACCAAGAGATTTGGATGGACGAAAACTGACGCACAGTGAATTAAAGATAAAATAAATCTCGTGCTATTATGTATTCAAGATGTATCGATTGACACTTTTTTCACGGGAAAATTATACTATGTAGTTAGACAATTATTATTTTTATGTATATGTACTGTATATTGACTCTTCTTGACTTCTTTGTATGCCTGCCTTTTTATGTTTTGACCCCAATGGCGAGCTAAAATTTTCACGAAATGGTGTCAAAATATATAAAACACTGAACACTCAAAAAAACTAAGGGGAGTTAAACATATAACACATATGCATAAAATATTTTTTACCTGGAAATACAATATAATTTTTCTGGTGAAAGGGTGTGTTGACACCCCTTAATTAAAAATGGCCCGTCACTATTTTGACCCCCTTAATAAAAATTCTACATCCGTCACTAACGAAGAATATACAAGAGATATCTATAAATTAGATCAAAAGATCTCTTTTTCATTCAAGCTTGAGTGGATACATCAATCTTACAGATTTTTTTTTTCTTTCTTTGCATGATCTTTTTTTTTTGGGGAAGGAAAAATTGAAAAGTACATAAGTTTTAATGAATATTTTATTTTGAACATGGGGCACCACTATTGAAGAAGCATACACAAAAACTTCCTCCTTCATCTTGATCAAGACACACTGAATCAACATAAAAGGGTCCATAATCTCTCTGGCAAAGGTTTTGGCAAATTGGCAATTCTTGAGAACAAGGAAGATTTGTTTTACCATGTGATGCACATACTGAGCATTTGCTGAGAAAACTTGAGTCATTACGAACATGGCTGTAAAATAAAACAATATATATATATGAGTAGTATGAAAATAGTATCTTGTAATTCATATGTAAAAGAGAAAATGTAAAAGTTATTTTCAATGATGTATATATATATCTAGAGAGATCAATAGGTTACAGGTTCGAGCGGTGAAAGCAGTCATTAATGCTTGTATTAGATAGGTTGTCTACATCACACCCTTGAGGTGCGACCCTTCTGTAGACCCCGAGTGAACACGAAATGCTTTGTGCACCCGGCTGCCCCTTTATATTTATTTAGAGAGAGATGCAAAAAAGATCACTTGACATTTTTTTTTCTAATCGTTGTTGGGTATTTGAACCCTAATCTATCATCTCACTTGATCGATAGAAACAACGTCTGGATTTGAAGTTTATGAATTTACTTTCGGACCTATAGCTCGTTTTAGTAACAAAGTTCGTAATTAAATACTTATACATATTTGACAGATTTTCTATTATAATAAGATAATTTAATAAAAAACTATTAGGTTCGTTCGAATCCGTAGGTAATATGGCAGATTAAAAGGAACGGATATTCATTTTGGGAATGCATAGAGGGAGTGTGACTACTCATGTTCTTACTTTTTAATTTTTATTTTTTTTTAATCACAACAAGGAAAAATGAAAGAGAAACATACCACAAATGTAAGCAACGAGGAAAATGGAACAGCGAAAAGATAGGCCAAAGTTTTCCATTGTATAATTTAGTGAATAAAGTAGTCACTTTACCTATCTTTTATAGTAGAATTCGAGAGATTGCAGTAATAGAGAGAATTTAAAATAGTAGGAATTTTTTGGATTAAAGTCAAAGTCAAATCATGAAGTTATTTTAATTTTTAACCAATATATACTACTAGAGGAGGATTTATTTCCCAAATCAATAATTTAATTTGAAGAATATGGAAAATTATTATTTGTAGCAATCTTAGCGTGAAATTCCTCCTCTATTTTTTATTTTTTTTGGGGGGTCAATTTTACTTCCGATGAGAAATTTTATCATTTTTTAACGGTGCGTTTTGAGTTATTTAATTAGGAATGTTGTGTTAGGTCGGTTTCGTGACATAAGATGATGTGTTTTTTTCACAATTGACCGTAGAGGAAACCTTAATTTTTGATGCATTCTTTAGGGGATATGCAGTCGTACTCTATATTTGTGCCACATTTTAGCCTGCATCCTATTTTTAAAAATTATTAATTTGGTAGCCAGTTGAGAAAAAATCTGTAATAGTATGACACTTACACCCCTGATAAATCGCGTGATTTCCCCCTCTCCTCTCAGCAGCTTTATCCAAAAATCAGAATTTCATGTTGAAGCTAAAACTTCATGCTAATATAGCATGAAGTTGTTTCATGTTGAAGCTAAAACTTCATGCTAATATAGCATGAAGTTGTTTTACATTGAAACTAAAATTTCATGCTAATGCATGCTGAAATTATTTATCATGCAGTCTACAATTTTGTCATGAGTGCTGAAGTTATTTAGTTCATTTGCTAAAACTTCAGTTTAAACATGCCGAAGTTATTTGTTCATTTGCGAAAACTTTAGACTAAACATGCTTAAGTTTTTGTCTTGTAGTATGTAATTCTCTAATGAGTTTTTGCTGAAGCATGCTGAAGTTATTTAGTTCATTTGTGAAAACTTCAGACTAAACATGCTTAAGTTTTTGTCTTGTAGTATGTAATTCTCTAATGAGTTTTTGCTGAAGCATGCTGAAGTTATTTAGTTCATTTGTGAAAACTTCAGACTAAACATGCTTAAGTTTTTGTCTTGCACTATGTAATTTTCTATTGAGTTTTTGCTAATAAATGCTGAAGTTATTTAGTTCATTTGCTAAAACTTCAGACTAAACATGCTTAAGTTATTTAGTTTGTTTACTAAAACTTCAGACTAAACATGCTTAAGTTATTTAGTTCATTTGCTAAAACTTCAGAGTAAACATGCTTAAGTTATTTAGTTCATTTGCAAAAACTTCATGCCAAAATATGTCGATGTTTTGTCATACAGTCTACAGTTTTGTCAATAGTCCTGAAGGAAAAAATCATCTTTTAAACATGCTTTTAACAAAAAAATGGGTACATATACAAATGGAAAAATAAAACAGGTATAAGTTAAAAGGAGACGATCAAATAGGGCGTCCATGCAATTTTTACCATTCTTAAGACTTCCAAGCAAGATGAGTCGATCCCAGAACCCCAACGACCTATAACGCTAGTCACATGTAACGACCCGACCGGTCGTTTTGCTTTCTAGAACCCCGTTCCCCTAAATAAGATTCCTTGTATGTGATTTTACTGTTTATGACTTGCGGGGATGGTTAGTTTGAGATTTGGAAGGGTTCGGGTGAAAATCGAAACAATTGGTTCCTTAAGTTGGCCTTAAAAGTCCAAGTTTAACTTCGGTCAACATTTTGAGTAAAGGACCTCATAATCGGGATTTGACAGTTCTAATAGGTTCGTTTGGTTCGGGTTTTGAACGACCCGGGAGCGTTTCGGCGCCTAATATCGAAAGTTGGTTCTTTAAGGATTTTGAAGTTATTTAAATTTGGTTTGGAGCGGGTTTTGGTGATATCGAAGTCCATACGGAATTCCGAGAACGGGAATAGTTTTATAATGTCATTTAAGACTTGCACTCAAATTTTGGTGTCAATTCGAGTAGTTTAAGTACATTTTGGCGTATTGTGAGTAAATTGAAGAACTTGAAGTTCTTAAGTTTGATCCAATTGGTTTTGGGGTACGATTCTTAGTTTTAATGTTGTTCCGGGCGTTCCAAGAGTTTGAGAGAGTCCGTTTTATGATTCCGAACTTGCTGATATGTTCGGGCGGGGCCCTGGGGGCCCCGAGTGTCAATCGGACGATGCTCTGACCGAGTTGGAAGTTTGGAGCAGCTGCTGAAGCCCCAGTTCTGTCATAATCGCACCTGCGCTTGGCCAGCCGCAAGTGCGAGCCAAAAGCTGCAGAAGCAAACCATTAAGGGCATCCCCGCCACCGCAGATGCGAAATATTTGGCGCACCTGCGTGACGGCAGGTGTGAGGGACTTGATCGCAGGAGCGGACTGGCTAGCAGAAGCGGCCACATTTGTCCGCAGATACGGAGCCTGGCCAGATGAGAGGAATGCGCACCTGCGAGGATTTTTCCACAGGCGCAGGACCGCAGATGCGGCCAAGGCACCGCTGGTGCGAAAATCACTGGGAAGAAGGGTTCATTTAATACGAGACTTAGGCCATTTCTAACACATTTCCTTTCATTCTTGGGCGATTTGAGAGCTTTTAAGGAGGGGATTTCGACCTAGCTTTTGAAGGTGAGTAATTTATACCTAATGTGAGTTTAATACATAGATTATGGGTAGATTTTAACATAAAAATTTGTGGAAATCATGGGTTAAGATGAAAAACCTAAGTTTTGATAAAAATGAGATTTTATCACGAAAATGATTATGGAACTTAGTGAAAATCATATATTTATGTTCCTAAGGTTATGGGTAACAACTTTCTTCGAAAATTTCCAGAATTCGTGCACGTGGACCTGGGGTGAATTTTTAGAATCTTGCATTTAGGGTTGGGTAACCTCTTTAATAGTTGGAATACAAACTCTTGAGCACATATTGATTAGTTTGTATATTATTTGATTAGTTTGGATTGATTCGGCACCGACTTGAGGGGATAAGCACATTCTTGAACCGGGAAGTAGGTTTTGAGACGAGGTAAGTCTCTTTTCTAACCTTGTAAGAGGGAATTAACCCCATATATGAACTTAAATCAATATGTACTTCTATTTGTGGGGGCTACACACGTACTATGTGATGAGAGTCCGTGCGTAGCTACTATTCATGGTTATGTCCGGGTAGATATAGGCTTACACCATAATTTGTTGATATCGTTTCTTGATTAGGTTTACTACTTGTTGGATTTAAAGTGGAGGTTGAGAATTTTCAATATTTTAAAGTTCCAAGTTGAATTTCTGATTTCAAAAAGGTATTGAGGAATATTGTGATAAATTGAGAACATCTATGTTCAATCGCTTCGCAAATATATTTCGCGAGCGGGATAAATTTCCACTACTCTCATGGGAGCGGGTCATTCTCCTCAGTAGGATTTATTGATATATTATATGGTTTGGGCCGTTCAACCCTCGGCAGTGCACAATATATTATTATGTATAATTGGATCGGGCTGTACGTCCTCAGCATAACTCGTGCGTAGTGATACCAAAACCCCTTTTTATATTTAATAATGTTTCACGGACTTGAAAGGTGAAAGGAATAGATGAGAGAAATGATTTGATTCTTATTTAAAAGGATGATTTGCTTACTTACTTCTTGTTTTGAACTCTATTATCATTTTATATTTCATGCTTAATTAGAACTTCACATTATTATGTTTTTGTCCCTTAGTAAGTGTCGAAGTCGACCTCTCGTCACTACTTCTTCGTGGTTAGACTAGATACTTATTAGGTACATGTTGTTTATGTACTCACGCTACACTTCTGCACTCTATGTGCAGGATCTGAGGCTGGTGCTTCTGGTTACCAGTATGGCGCGCACACTTGACTTTTAGCTCGAGACTACACAGTGAGATACCCTTCCGAGCCGTTCAACAGTAGCCGGAGTCTCTCTTTTGGATTTACATTTCTGTCTATATCCTTCAGATAATAGACTAGTATTCTTTTGTATATTCTTCTAGTAGCCCACATACTTGTGACACTAAGTCTTGACACACAATAGTAGACTTATGATTTTGGATTTATTATTATGACTTCGATTTCCACTCAGTTGCTTTTGTTTAATTACTTTACAACTGTAAATTTCTAATACTTTTATCAATGAGGAATGTTATTCACTTTTCAAACATATTAAAAGTGGAAACCACTAGATTTATTAGTCTTGGCTTGCCTAATAACGGTGTTGGGCGCCATCACGTCCTATAATGAAATTGGGTCATGACAACATAGTATCAAAGCACTAGGTTCACGTAGGTCTCACAAGTTATGGGCAGGCCGAATAGAGTCTTGTGGATCGGTGCGGAGACGTCCGTAATAGGCTATAAAATGTTAAGAAACTACTCTTTATTCATCTCCTATCATGAAATTGATGGTTTACTAAGTTTCTTCCTCTTATTCTCTAATGGATGGTGAGAACACACGCAGTAGACATTCCAGACCCAGGAGGGGTTGCTCCCCCTGTGGCTAGAGGCCGAGGCAGAAGCCCGGAGAGGGAACCGGCCCGAGGTAGGAGGTGAGGACGTCCCAGAGTTACCCCAGTTGCACCACTAACGGATCCAGTGGAGGATCCCATTATTGAGGAGCAGGGCGAGATGCCCGCAACAGAGCCAGTCCCGGTAGATTTCTCGTCAGCACCGGGCTTTCAGGAGGTCATGGGCCGTATACTGTGATTCATTGATTATATGACCCAGGCTAGTTTAGTTCCAGCAGACCCAGCCATATCTCAGGCAGGAGGGGGATCACAGACCCCTACTGCTCAAACACCTAGGTATGTAGCTGCCGTATATTAGACCCCGAGTACAATACCCGTGGGCGGGGTCTAGTCAGTTGCAGCAGCCGTACCTGAGCCTAGACTAGCTGTGACCGGCGAGCCGCATAAGCTTTTGGATAGATGGACTAGGCTTCACCCTCCGGTCTTTGGGGGTGAGAGACATGAGGATCCCTAGGACTTTATTGATAGGTGTAGGGACAGATTGCACAACATGACCATATTGGAATATCACGGGGTAGATTTCACTACCTTTCAGTTGGAGGGCAGCGCACATAGGCGGTGGAAGGCTTATATTCATGGTAGACCAGCAGATTATCCTCCTATGAATTGGGATCAGTTCATACGCCTATTCCTGGACAAGTATATTCCACCCTCCCAGAGGGAAGAGTTACGGTATCAGTTTACTCGAACAGGGTCAGATGTCAGTGACTGAGTATGAGGCGAGATTTTCTAAGCTATCTTCCCATGAACTTATGATAATTCCTACTGAGACGGAGCGAGTGCGGAGGTTCGTTGCGGGGTTGCACTCTAGTATTCAGGCTAACATGGCTCGGGAGGTTGGGATGGGGACAGTAGTGGATATTGCTCGCATAATTGAGGTCTCATTTTTCTGGATAGTTCAGAGGTGCCCCAACACGGGGTAGAGGTCATTTTGGGAGGGGTCACCACCTCCTCGAGATGTTCTAGTGCGACTCTATTTCAGTGCTATGACAGAGAGTTCTTATCGGCCACCCAGCTATTCAGGGTTCTTCCCAGTGGGTACTTCGATTATCAGGGTTCTTCCAGTGCTAAGTCAGTGCCATGCTAGAGAGTTCATATCGCGTACCAGCTATTCAGGGTTCTTCAGGAGGATATTCAGGCCATCATGGTCAGACTTCAGGGGTAGAAGTCCACCGCTCTGAGAGGTTGTTATGAATGCGGGGATCCTAGTCACATGAAGAGACATTGCCCTAGACTTTGGGGCAAAGCAGTGCAGTAGGGTTAGCAACCCATGATTACAACTCCAGTAGCCGCACCAGCCATCTGGCCACCTAGAGGCAGAGGGCAGGTGGATAGAGATCTCCCCCGGGGTGGAGGTCAAGCAGGCGGAGGCCAGCCAGGTGAGCTCCAGCCAGATTTTATGCTTTTTCGGCCAAACCAAATACAGTGGCCTCAGATGCCGTGATCACGGGTATTATCTCTATTTGCGGTAGGGATGCTTCAGTATTATTTGATCCAGGATCTACCTGTTTGTATGTGTCATCTCTGATTGCTCACTTTCTGGATTTCCTCGTGAGTCCTTGGGTATTCCTGTCTATGTGTCCACTCATGTGGGCGATTCTGTTGTGGTTGACCGGATCTATCGGTCCCGTGTCATCATATTCTGTTGTTACGAGACTAGAGCGGATTTTCTGTTGCATGATATGATCTATTTTGGGATCATCCTGGGCATGGGCTAGCTATCTCCATATCACGCCATCCTTGATTGTCATGCCAAGATTGTTACCTTAGCGATTCCAGAGTTGCCGAGGTTGGAATTGAAGGGTTCATCTGTCAGTACATCTAGCCGGGTCATCTCTTTTCTAAAGGCTTGACATATGGTCGAGAAGGGTTGCTTGGCTTAACTAGCCTATGTTCGGGATACTACTACAGAGTCCCGATGATTGATTCTGTGCCGGTAGTCTGGGAGTTCGCCAATGTGTTTCCTTCTGATCTTCCAGGCATGCCACCAGATCGTGATATTGATTTCTGTATCGACTTGGCTCCAGGTTCTCAGCCTATATCTATTCCACCGTACCATATGGATCCGAAAGAATTGAAGGAGTTGAAGGAACAACTTGAGGAGTTTCTAGCGGGTGTGCATTGATTACCGCCAGTTGCAAAGTCAGCATTAAGAAAAGTACTCGTTGCATGTATTGATGATTTTTTTGACCAGTTGCAGGGTGCTAGGGTGATCTATAAGATCGACTTGAGATCAGGGTACCATCAGTTGAAGATTTAGGAGTCAGATGTTCCGAAAACTGCTTTTCGCACTAGATATGACCATTATGGGTTTCTAGTGATGTCCTTCGGCTTGACTAATGCCCCATCGGCGCTTATGGACTTGATGAACATGGTGTTCAGGCCTTATATTTATTATTTTTTCATTGTATTCGTTGATCATTTTTATTTACTCACGTAGCATGGGGGAGCACGAGCAACATTTGAGAGTGGTGCTTCAGACCTTACGGGAACAGAAGCTATATGCTAAGTTCTCTAAGTGTGAGTTTTGGTTGGATTCAGTGGCATTTCTTGGGGCATGTGGTATCAGGTGAGGGCATTAAGGTGGATCCCATAAAATTGAGACGGTCCTACTTCGATGTTTGAGATCAGGAGCTTCTTGGGGTTAGCAGGTTATTATCGTTGGTTCGTGGATGGCTTCTCATCTATTGCAACCCCTTTGACTAGATTGAACCAGAAGGGTGCTCAGTTTTGTTGGTCCGATGATTATGAGGCGAGCTTCCAGAAGCTCAAGACGGCTTTGACCAGAACACCAGTTCTTGTGGTTCCTTTCGGTTCGGGGATGCATACTGTGTCTTGCGACTCTTCACGCGTTGGCTTGGGTTGTGAATTGATGCAGGAGGGGAGATTTATTGCATATGCTTCACGTCACCTGAAGCCCCATAAGAAGAATTATCCTGTGCACGATTTGGAGTTGGTCGGGATTGTTCATGCTCTTAAGATCTGAAGTCATTATCTATATGGAGTGTTTTCTGAGGTTTACACCGATCATCGCAGTTTGCAGCATTTGTTCAAGCAAAGGGATCTCAATTTGAGGCAGCGTAGATGGCTTGAGTTAATGAAGATTATGACTTCAACATTCTTTATCATCCGGGCAAGGCGAATGTAGTCATGGATGCCTTGAGCAGGAAGGCAGAGAGTGTGGGTAGCTTGGCATTCATTTCAGCATAGGAGAGGCCACTAGAGTTGGACGTTCAGTCCTTGGCTAACAGACTTGTGAGGTTGGATATTTCAGAGCCCAGTCGAGTTCTTTCTTGTGTCGTTGCCCAATCTTCACTATTGGAGCAAATCAAGGCACGACAGTTTGATGATCTGAACCTGTTGGTCCTTAGAGAGACGGTACTACAGGGTAGTTCCAAGGAGGTTTCTATTGGCGAGGATGGTGTCCTGCAATTTCAGGGTCATCTATGTGTTCCTAATGTCGATGTCTTGAGGGAAAGGATTCTAGATGAGGAGCATAGTTCAAAATATTCCATTCATCCAGGTGCTACGAAGATGTATCGTGACCTGAGGCAACACTATTAGTGGCGGTGGATGAAGAAAGACATAGTTGAGTATGTAACTAGATGCCTAAATTGCTAGCAGGTTAAGTATGAGCACTAGAGGCCAGGAGGTCTACTCCAGCAAATCACTATACCTAAGTGGAAGTGGGAGTGCATTACTATGGACTTCATAGTTGGGTTGCTGCGGACTTCGCCAAAGTTTGATGCAGTTTGGGTCATTGTAGATAGGTTGACCAAGTCGGCACACTTCATTCCTGTGATGACTATATATACTTCGGAGAGATTGGCCCAGATTTATATTCAGGAGGTAGTTCGGCTGCATGGTGTCCCATTACCATCATTTCAGACAAAGGTCCTCAATTTACTTCACATTTTTGGAGAGCAGTACAGAGTGAATTTGGAACCTGTGTAGAGCTCAACATAGCATTTCATCCACGGACCGACGGGCAGTCGGAGCGGACATTTAAGATATTGGAGGACATGCTCAGAGTATGTGTGATTGACTTTGGGGGACAGTGGGATCGGTTCTTTCCCTTGGCCGAGTTTTCTTACAACAACAGTTACCAGTCTAACATTGATATGGCTCCATTCGAGGCTTTATATGGCCGGCGGTGTCTTTCTCCCATTGGGTGGTATGAGCCTAACGAGGCTAGGTTGTATGGTACTGATTTGGTGAAGGATTCCTTGGAAAAGGTAAAGTTGATTCAGGAGCGACTTCGCAAAGCCCAGTCCCGATAGAAGAGTTACGCGGATCAGAAGGCACATGGCTTATCATTCATGGTAGGCGAGAAGGTCCTCTTGAAAGTTTTGCCGATGAAGGGAATCATCCGATTTGGAAGAAGGGAAAGTTGAGCCCATGGTTTATAGGCCTATTTGAGGTGTTGAGGCGAGTTCGGGAGGTTGCTTATAAGCTTGATTTTCCTCCCAGTCTATCAGGAGTTCATCCGGTTTTTCACGTGTCTATGATCCGGAGGTATCATCCCGACTTGTCACATGTGTTAGAATTCAGCACGATTCAGCTAGATGAGAGTTTGGGTTATGAAGAGGAGCCAATTTCCATTGTTGATAAGGCAGAATCGTCAGTTGAGATCCAAGAGGATTTCCGCGGCAAAGTTTCAGTGGATGGGTGTCACAACCAAAAATCCACTAGTTGTGATGGCACCTAACCCAACCTGCTAGGTAAGCCAACTAATAATTATCCAATTTCAATTATATTAACAAGACAATTAAATGAAAGTAATTTATGAAATTTTATACATTTCCCAAGGACTGGTAATACAAATCATGAGCTTCTACGAATAGAGTTTACAAAGCGGAAATGGATTAAATACATAGTCTGTTTGAAAAGTACATAAACAAATTTTTATAATCTAAGGCTACCCCAAACAAAGGAGGCAGCTATAACAGGGACACATGTACATCTTCAAGTGTCCCAACCATCGAACACAACAACAACATCAATCAACATCTGCACGCAATGTGCAGAAGTGTAGTATCAGTACAACCGACCCCATGTACTGAGTAAGTAACAGACCTAACCTTAGGTTGAAAGTAGTGACGAGCTAACACAGGGTTGGGTCCATTACCAATGTTCCGTAACAGTTCATAACAGCATAAATGCAAGTATAAAAGAGGTATCTCATAAGTAAAATACTCAGCTCGTTCTTAGTTCCAGAAAATAGTCATGCTTTTCAAATATCTCAGTGAAAGAAAATCTCAGATCTCTTGCTGAAAATGCCAAAAGTACGAGTGTAATTTTCCAAATATCCTTTCCACAAATAGATAAAATGTTTCATTTTCTCCCAAATAACAAGTATAAAAGTGCCTCTCTGTACCCACATATCAATGTGTATAATAAGTCATAAATGACGTGATACTAGATAACATGAGGAAAAATGCATCTCTGTGCCTGTAGGTCATGTATGCATGTAAATTCCATGTATTTCAGAAATGAACCATGTACTCACACTCTCAGAGTACTCAACCTCACTGCCTCGCATCCTCTCTCACTAAGCTCAATACTCAGCACACTAAATCACACAGCGCTGTATAATAACTGTTGTGGCGTGCAGCCCGATCCACACACACACACACACATATATATATATAGTCGACTTCGCTCACTGGGGTGTACAGATTCCGGAGGGGCTCCTTAAGCCCAAGCGCTATATTGCTACGGCATGCAGCCCGACCCAATACTGCTGCAGTGTGCAACATGATCTAATATTGCTGCGATGTGTATCTCGATCCATTACTATTGCAGCGTGACCCGATCCAATACTGTTGCAGCGTGCAGCCCGGTCCGATAATATGGCCCGAAGGCTTGTTGTGGCATGCAACCCGGTCCAACATTATTGTGGTGCGCAGTATGATCCAACATATCTCACATAGCTCTCAACCCGGCACTCAGGACCTATATTAGTCATTAGCCTCTCCAGCCTCACAAATATCACAATAACAGCCCAAATAGAGAATATAAGAAGTATTAATCAAATAAGGAGAGAGAGCTGATATATAATGCATAATAAAATCGTGACTGAGTACAAGATAATAATTAGCAGTCAATTTGACAAATTCACGACCACTGCGGGTCTCAACAGTATTATCAAATAGCCTAAGCATGGTTTCTAACATGTAAGATAGTCAATAAATCTAAAACAAGATGAACAGATAATAACAATGGGCTAATCGACTTTATAGTCTCCCGGGACGGACCAAGTTTCAATCCCACACAGTGCACGCTCACCCGCCCGTCACTTAGCATGTGCGTCACCTCTAAATATCCACATAATATGAATTTCTCGGGGTTTCATACCCTCAGCACTCAGTTTATAAGAGTTACTTACCTTGAGCAAGCAAGTTCCAATACTGAGCAAGCCGAGCGATGCTCCAAAATTCCATCTCGCGCTTTCCTACTTCGAACGGCTCGAAACTAACCAAAAACAACTCAAATACATCAAACAATACTAAAGGAACCAATCCCAATCGAAAAAGGTCAAATCTTGAATCAAAACCCGAAATTGGCCCAAAATCTCAACCCGGACCTGCATCTCGGAACCCGACAAAACTTACAAAATCCGACAACCCATTCAACTATGAGTCAAACCATACTTGTTTCACTCAAATCCTGTAACGACCTGGCCGGTTGTTCCGAGAGTTTAGCCTCGTTTCCCCCTATTTCTGCTTCATTTTGTGTTGTTTAGCTCCTTTATGTTGTGTTGGGTCGGTTGTCTCGGGTTCGGAGTGGTTATGGAGATAAATAAGACACTTAGTCTCTTAAGTTGGTTTAATAATTGGAAAAGTCAACCGGAAGTTGACTTATAGGTAAACGATCTCGGAATGTGGTTTTTATGGCTCGGATAGCTTCGTTAGGTGATTCGGGACATAGGAGTGTGTTCGGAATGTTGTTCGGAGGTCCGGAGTAGAATTAGGCTTGAATTGGCAAAATTGCATTTTTGGCGATCTTCGGTCGGCAGTGGAAAATTAGCTATCAGGTTCAAAATGGAATTTCGGAAGTTGGGATAGGTTCGTAGTTTCATTTGGGATGTGTGTGTAAAATTTCAGGTCATTGAGGCGTGGTTTGGTTGGTTTCGGCATCGTTGGCGTATTTCGGAAGCTTAGAAATCCTTAGGCTTAAATTATGGATTTATTTGGTGTATTGATGTTGTTTCGGGTGTTTTAAGGGTTCGACTTAGTTCGTGTGATGTTATGTGTCGTGTTGGTATATTTGGTTGAGGCCCCGAGGGCCTCGGGCGTGTTTCGGATGGTCAACGGATGGAATTTGAGAAGTTGAACTGCTGAATATAATGCTGGTGTGATTCTTCTGGTGTGGCCACACCTGCGGATGGGGAGCCACAGGTGCGATGATCGCAGGTGCCGAGTGAGCATCGCAGAAGCGGAAGTGAAGGCGTGGGCAGTTAGCGTAGGGCGGAAGATTGGTCGCACCTGCGAGCCCGCAGGTGCGAATGGTGGGCCGCAGATGCGAAGTGGGAGTTTAAGTGATTTTTTGCAGGTGCTCACCTGGGACCGCAGGTGCGAGGTAAATTCCACAGGTGCGGTTTTCGCTAGGCAGAAGGTATAAATAGTTGCCTTCGTGAAATTTGGTCATTTTTCCACCATTTGTGTTCGGGCTTAGAGCTTTTTGAAGAGGGATTTGAGGGGGTATCACCTGGAGGTAATGTTTTTGAACTCAGTACTTGATTCATGATGATTCCTAACTGATTAGACATGAAATTTATGGGAATTAAGGTTACAATTGGGGGATTAGGGCTTGAAATTGGAGACTCTGATTTGAGGATTTGAGGGGCCGTTTGTTTTCGGATTTTGATGTATTTGGTATGTATGGAATCGTGAGAGTGTAAGGATTCTAGTTTTGCGATTTTTATTGAATGTGAGACGTGGGATCGGGGGTCGGGTTTGGCCAATTTTGGGATTTTTTATGTAAATTGGTTATTTTCGAGTGGGCTTTGTTCCTTTAGCATGTATTGATGTTACGATTCTGATTTTGGATAGATTCGAGATGATTAGGCCGAGTCGAGCGGCAAGGGCATCGCGGAGTAGATTTTGATCCGGTTTGAGGTAAGTAATGATTGTAAATCTTGTCCTGAGGTATGAAACCTCGGACTTCGCATTGTATCACTATTTTGGAGTGATGCACATGCTAAATGACGAGTGTGTGGCGTACACTGTTAGGGAATTGTGACTTGGTCTGTCTCGTAGCAACTAATAAGTTGCGTATTTGATTTCAAATCATATGATACTTTATGTTTTAAGGAATATTACTATGTTTTGGGCTGAATGCCAAGTGTTTGGACCTCTTGGGGGCTTTTACTATTATTTCCTCATTGTTTTGATTTGAAAGTTACACTCAGTCATGATTTTACCTGATTACTCTTTAATTGAGTTTCATTACTCCACTTTGATGCATATGAAAGATGTTTTGGGACGAGTTCCTTGTTTTTACTGATAGCCCGATTGGCTTTTTCAGAGGTTTCTAATTGAGTGAGGCCGAGGGCCTATGTTGTGAGGATGTTATGGGATTGGGCTGCGTGCCACAACATGTTACACTGTTTATGATATATGAGAGGTCGAGAGCCTGAGTGATGATGCCATGATTTGGCTTGTTATAGCGCTTGGGCTATAGGAGCCCCTCCGGAGTCTGTACACTCCTAGTGAGCGCAGGTACATATTGAGTGCGAGTGCCGAGTGACGAGTGATTGGGAGGCATGAGTGACTGTGAGGTTTCCCGATGGGCTGATTCTGAGTGACTGTGAGGTATGCTGAGTGACTGATTCCGAGTGATGTTACGCCCGAGGGGCAGTTTGTGAAATATGTTTTGACCCGAGAGGCAATCGATGATTTCAGTCATTTTTACACTAAATTCTTCTTGAATTTCTATGGGATTGTTGAAAAGTACAATTTCGAAGGATTTTTACTGAAATCGGCTTTTAAGCGTTATGAATTGTCGTACCTACGACTTTGAAAGAAGAACTGTAATTGCTGTGGATTTATGACTTGTCTTTATGTGTTTCATATTTCTCAAACTTTATTTACTCTCATTAGTACTGAGTTGGCGTATTCACATTACTCCCTGCACCTTGTGTGCAGATCCAGGTGCTAGAGCGGAGTGAGCTGATTATCTGTCCAGGGCCTCTTAGAGATTTCTGCAGGTAGCTGCACGCGTCCGCAACCTTGCTTTCTCCTTCTTACTTCTGTAGTAGTTGCATTCCCTAGACTTATTTTGTATTAGAGATATTGTATCAGACTTATGAACTTTCTTTAGATGCTCGTAACCCAATGACTCCAGGATTTTGGGGCTGTGTTTAGATATTTGACTTATCATCTTTTGTTTTAAAAATGCTTAAACGACTTGTTAATGAGATATCGTATTAGTGATGATTCGAACTAAAGATAATTTTTATGTCTTAAGTATAAATATTGGCTGGCCTAGTATTGCAATAGGCGCTATCACGGCCGGGTGGTTTTGGGGTCGTGACAAATCCGACTCCAAATCGGTGTTCAAAACTCAAAAATTCATATTATGAAATTTTTAGGCCAAAACCCCCAATTTCCTCTTTAAATTCATCAATCAATTGCTAAAAATGACGGTAGATTCGTGATATAAGATAAAAAATGAGTAGATAACACTTACCCAAATTAAAGTTGTGTGGAAAATCTCCTCTCCAAAGTCGCCCGATCCGAGCTCTAAAGTCCAAAAATGAAGATAGAAACAAAAGACCTCGAATTATAGGTTTTGCCCACCGATTTCCGCATTTGCGGACAACACATCGCATCTGCGACCACCGCTTTTGCAGAAAAACATCGCATCTGCGAAAAATGACTTTGCCCAGCAACCCCCGTACCTGCGGTATCAAACTCCGCATCTGCGAAGACACTCACACCTGCGCTTCCGCTCGACACATCCACACATGCGCCCTTTTCTCCGCTTATGCGGGCCTCCTTATCCAACTCTTATCTTGCATCTGCGACGCCTTTGTCGTTTCTGCAGCCAACGCACCTGCGCAATACCAATCGCAGGTGCGGAACACCAGAGCCTGCAGCTGCAATATTGAAGAAAATGATCCAAAATCAATCTGAGACATGCTCGAGCCCCTCGGGACCCCGTCCAATCATACCCACAAGTCACATAACATTACAAAAACCTAGTCGAGGATTGAAACACACATAAAAACTTCGAAATGACGAATCACACCTCAAATCGAAGTCTATGAACTTTGAACTTTAAAATATCCAAAACACGTGCTGAAACGTATCAAATCATCCCGGAACGAACTCAAAATTTGCACACAAGTCCCAAATGACATGACGAAGCTATTCAAATTCCTAGAACCACAATCCGAACCTGAAATACTCAAAGTCGACTTTCGCTCAAACTTATCAACTTTCCAAACCTTCCAATTTCAAATTTTTGCCAACTGTTGCGAAACACTCTAGAAACCTCCAAATGTAAATCCGGGCATAATTCCAAGCCCAAAATCACCATCCAGACCTGAAAGAACCATCAAAACTGTGTTCCGGGGTCAAATTCTCGAAAAGCCAAACTTGGTCAACTCTTTCAACTTAAAGCTTCAACAATGAACTCATTCTTCCAAACCGATTCCGAATAACCTGAAAACTAAAACCGACGATTCACATAATTCATAATACATCATACGGAGCTACTCATGCTCTCAAACTACCGAGAAAAGTGTAAATTCTCAACAAGACCGATCGGGTCGTTACAAAGGGCCAACCAGTCGAGGAGGCGACCTAGTAGTCCGAGGAGGACATGCAGAGTAGATATCCTCACTTGTTCAGCACTCCAGGTATGATTCTAGACCCGTTCGAGGACGAACATTTGTTTAATAGGTGGAGAATGTAACGACTCGACGGGTCGTTTGCTTTCTAGAACCTAATTCCCCTAAATAAGATTCCCTGTATGTGCTTTTACTGTTTTATGACTTGCGGGGATGGTTAGTTTGAGATTTGGAAGGGTTCGGATGGAAACAATTGGTTCCTTAAGTTGGCCTTAAAAGGCTAAGTTTGACTTCGGTCAATATTTTGAGTAAACGACCTCGGAATCAGTATTTAATGGTTCTAGTAGGTTCTATGATAATTTCGGACTTGGGTGTATGCTCGGTTCGGGTTATGGACAACCCGGGAGCGTTACAACGCCTAATATCGAAAGTTGGTTCTTGAAGGATTTTGAAGTTCTTTAAATTTGGTTTGAAGCGGGTTTTGGGAATATCGACGTCCAAACGGAATTCCGAGAGCGGTTCTGTAATGTCATTAAGACTTGCACGCAAAATTTTATTGTCAATCCGAGTAGTTTAAGTACGTTTTGGCGCATTACGAGTAAATGGAAGAACTTGAAGTTCATAAGTTTGATCCAATTGGTTTTGGGGTGTCATTCTTAGTTTTAATGTTGTTCTAGCCGAGAGTTCGAGCGAGTCCATTTTATGATTTCAATCTTGGTTGTATGTTTGGGTGGGGCCTTGGGGGCCCCGAGTGTCAATCGGACGAGGCTTGGACCGATTTGGAAGTTTGGAGCAGCTGCTTAAGCTCCAGTTCTGTCATAATCGCACCTGCGCTTGGCCAACCGCAGGTGCAAGCCAAGAGCCGCAGAAGCAAAACATTAAGGGCAGCCCAACCACCGCAGATGCGGAATATTTGGCGCACCTGCGTGACGACAGGTGCGAGGGACTTGATCGCCTGAGCAGTTGGGCTCGCAGAAGTGGCCCCATTTTTCCGCAGATACGGAGCTTAGCTAGATGATAGGAATGCGTATCTACGAGGATTTTTCTGCAGGTGTGAAAATAGCATAGTAGAAGGGTTCATTTAATACGGGACTTAGGCTATTTCTAACACATTTTCTTTCATTCTTGGGCGATTTGAGAGCTTTTAAGGAGGGTATTTCGACCTAGATGTAGAAGGTGAGTAATTTCTACCTAATGTGAGTTTAATACATATATTATGGGTAGATTTGAACGTGAAAATTTGTGAAAATCATGGGTTTAGATGAAAAACCTAGGTTTAGATGAAAACCTAGGTTTTGATAAAAATGGGATTATTTTACCACGAAAATGGTTATGGAACTTAGTGAAAATCATATATTTATGTTCCTAAGGCTATAAGTAACAACTTCTTCAAAAATTTCTAGAATCCGGGCACGTGGACCGGGGGTGAATTTTTTGAATCTTGCATTTAGGGTTGGGTAACCTCTTTAATAGTTGGAATACGAAATCTTGAGCATGTATTGATTAGTTTGGATTGATTTGACACCGACTTGAGGGTGTAAGCGCATTCTTGAACGGCGAAGTAGGATTTGAGACGAGGCAAGTCTCTTTTCTAACCTTGTAAGAAGGAATTAACTACATAGGTTAACTTAAATCAATATGTACTTCTATTTGTGGGGGCTCCGCGCGCATAATGTGACGAGAGTCCGTGCGTAGCTACTATTCATGCTTATGCCCGGATAGATTTAGGATTACATATTGTTTCTTGATTTATTTTTTTGGTAACGATCTATTTATATTACCAGTCGAAAAACTATTTACAAGCATCAAATATCAAAGATAGAAGTTTGGACATTTGGTCCCAAACTTACTGAACATCAGCTCTACAACCATTTCTATTTCTATAGCCAGCCTTTATGGATAGAAATTAAGTAACTACATGTGTTTTTCTAGTCTACGTATTCTACGTGCTCTCTGATGCATTTCTCTTATCACTTGCCTTATCACTTGGTCCGCAGTTCTTAGTTGAGACTTGAAGATCCTTGCATTCCTTTCTTGCCATAGATGGTATACTCCCCCAGCTAATGTCATCTGATATCGCTCCTGTTCTGCAGTTTTCCTTTTGCATTTTGCATTGCCCATGTGATGTCATGCTTCCAATTGCTCACATTCCTATGAATTACTTTCCATATCAATAGTTTTGACCACACTTGTTTGGCATATTCACATTCAAACAATAGGTTATCAATGTCTTCATTCTCCTTCAAGCATAGAACACATTCTATGCCTTCTATATTAGCCCAGCAAGCAATCTTTTCTTTGGTTTGTAATTTCCTATGTAGTGCCAAGAATAGAATAAACAACCACTTGGGTAACCCATCATTGTTATATATCAATCTCCGCCATGGTATTTTCTGAAGTTCTCCATGAATGAGTCCATATACTTTCTTTATTGAGTAGTTGTTCATAGCTGCTACTTCTTCCTCAGTCAATCCTATTTGCTCAAACATTGTCTTTGCTTTGAATATTTTATGCATAATCCATGAAGCTTGAGTACATACAGTGCCTCTTTTTGTGTAATAAGAGTGAATCCATTTAATCCACAAGCAGTCCTTTTTCCTGCATCTATTCCACAACACTTTCCTAATAGCTGCCAAATTCCACACATATATGTCTAGGATATTAAAACCTCCTGCAGACCTAGGTAGACATAATATATCCCACACTATAAGTGCTTTCTTTGTTATCTCATTTCCACCAGTCCATAGGAAGTTCCTGCAAGCAGACTCCACCAGTTGGTCACCTTTTTGGGTAGGACAAACACTTGCGACCAGAATATCTGAATAGAGAAGAGAACAGATTTTACAAGTTGCAATTTGCCTGCATATGATAGATATATTGTAGTCCATGATTTGATTCTGCCAACATTTTATCAAGAAGGGGTTTGAACTGAACAATTGATAATCTTTTAGTACTCAGGGGAATTCCTAAGTATCTAAAAGGCATCTCTCCCTTTTTGAATTGTAGAGCATGTAAGATAGTTTGTTGAACCTCCTGCTTCACACCTCCAAAGTATACTGAACTTTTATCAACATTAGCAACCAAACCAAACACCTGCGAGAAATGTTGAAAGTACTGGACTAGCATTTTGACAGATTCAAGATCTCCTTTGCAAAATAGTAAGAGGTCATCAACAAATCCCAATTGTACATTTTGTAGTTTTTTGCATCTTTGATGGAATTTAACACTTGGTTCCTCATTTAGCCCCTTCAAACTGCGACATAAGTATTCTATAACTAGCACAAATAAGAAAGGGGATAGGGGATCTTCTTGTCTCAATCCTTTTTTGGCTTGAAATGGTACCACCAGATCACCATTAAGTAGGATTGAGTAGGAAACAGTCTTTATGCAGCACATAATCCATTTGACAAATTTTGTTGGGAACTGGAGACAGTTAAGAATTTTCTCAATGTATGGCCATTCCACTGAATCGTAGGCTTTCCTCATATCAATTTTTAGCATACATCTAGGAGTGATGTCTTTTCTTCCATAACCCTTCACAAGTTTATGGCTTAGTATAATATTTTCAGTAATTAGCCTTCCTGGAACAAATGTAGACTGGCTCTTATCCACTAGACTATTCATAACACCTTGCATTCGTTTAGTGAGGATTTTGGATATCAATTTATACAACATAGTACCGCATGATATAGGCCTGAATTCAGATATCTTAGATGGATTCTTCACTTTTGGAATCATTATTATTGTAGTGAAGTTAATAGCTCTATGCATATCTCCATTAATGAAGAAATGAATCACAACAACTGTTACATCTTTTCCAATCACAGACCAAGCCCTTTTGAAGAAAAGATCATTAAAACCATCACAACCTGGAACTTTTTGATCATCTATACTCATAAGAGCTTGATACACTTCTTCTTGAGTGACTTGTGCTATCGACTGTAATTTTGTTGTCTTGTTAGTCCATTTCCATGCTTCATGATTTTAGGATTCATTGTTGGTTGTTGATCAACTGCACTACCTAATAACTTCCTATAGTAATGGTCACCTCCTCCACTATGGCATCTGATTGTTGTAGGATTTCACCTATGGCATTAACAAGGCTTTTAATCCTGTTTTGAGCTTGCCTATTCTTTAGGTTGGCAAAAAAATAGGCAGTGTTGGCATCTCCTAATTCCAGCCATTTAGTTCTTGATTTCTGTTTTATTATACTCTCTTCCACAAGACTCCATTTCTCTAACTCTTGCTTCAATTTTTTTTCTTCTGCAAATAGCACATTAGGATGGTTGTGATTCCCCATTTGTGTTTGAGTGTCATGCAGATTTTGTTGATATACCCTGATTTTCTCCTCCACATTTCTGAATTCTCTTTGGTTTAAGATCTGTCTTCAACACTTTGAGCTTCCACCATATATCCTCCATATGGTTTGTACCTGCTTTCCTGCCCCATACATTTGCCACCACACTTAGGAAATCTTTGTGGTCCGCTAAGCAGTTTAGAAACCTGAAAGATTTGGGATTACTCTTCACGACTTCCTTGAATTGTATGCTTAGTGGTGTATGATCAGAAACACCAAGATTCAGTATCACTACTTCTATTACAGCTACTGTTAACAAACAATCAACATTGACTAAAGCCTTGTCTATCCTGCTATAGATTTGCCTATTTGGCCATGTATATCTTCTTCCCATTGTACGTAATTCATCCATGTAACTTGATTTTAATAAATCATTAGAATCTCTGACCTCATTTTCCTGGACTGAATTCCCAAACTGTCGATCATCCATATCAATTATTGCATTAAAATCACCAATAGCTAGCCATGGTCCGTGTATAGAATTTTTGACACTTCTCAGTTCTTCCCATAAGGCCTTCCTTGTTTCAACTGTATGCATTCCATAGATCGCAGACAGAGTAATTTTTATTTGTACCTGAGGGATACTAACTATACCATGAATGTCTTGAGCACTCATATCAATTGATTCAAACTCCACTCTATTTGGATCCATACAATCCATATTCTTCCCTTATTACTATATGAGTAGTTTGCACACCATCTCCAATTAGTTTCTATATTGTTGATTACTCTACTGGCATTCTCCTCTTTGACTCTATTCTCCAGTATTGCTATCAAACCAACACCATTATTTTTGATAAACTTCTTTACTTCTTTTTGCTTGTATACTTTATTTACACCCCTCACGTTCCATGCTATGATCTTCATTTAGTTAATTGCTTGAGCTTAGGATCCCCAGTATCACCTTGGTAACTACACTGCCCCTTCTCTCTAGTAGTACTGACCACTGTCTCACCAGTTATTGCAATAGTTAATGGACTAAATCCATTAACTACATTAATGCCTGTTGCTTCCCTTATTTTGGACTATCCACCTTTTGCTGCGGAATTTCCTTTGGCTTTCTCCCAGTATGTTGTTTTGTCATCCTCATGAATTGGCCTTATGCTCTTTACTTCCTGTTGTGATTTCACATTTAGTATGTTATTAGATTGTTCCTTTGTAACTACTTCCACCTTCTCTGGGCATGTTCTTCTTCTCCATTCCTTCCTTCGTTTTTGCTGCTGTTGTTTGGCCTCAGTTATAATATGTGCTAGTCTGCAAACATAGCCTTCTTGTAGGCAAGTGTGACAATATTCAAGTATCTAATCATACGCAACCTGTTGTTCAAATAATTTTCCCATCGGATCCATGACTTTAATGACTTTAGGCATGTCCTTTGTGACATCCATCTCCACTAGAAGCCTTGCATAAGAAATTCTCTCTACTTTAGTCGTGCATTCATCTGCATATATTGGGACTCCTAATCCAATCCCAATTCTCCTATGTGAGTCCATACTCCAGCAATTTAGAGGCAAATTTGGTAGCTTAACCCATATAGGAATTGTCTGTAACACCTCTGTATCAAAATCAAAATTGGGCGACCATGCTTTGAAAATAATAGGTTTATTACTTATAGTGTGTGGCCCTGATATCAACACAACATCCCTATCTTCCACACTATTGAATCTAACCACAAAGTAGCCATCATTATGAAAGTAGATTTTAGGCTTGCTAACAAATTTCCACTGAGCAGCGATGAAACGATCTAGAGCTCCTATTGAGGGAGAATCACCAAAAATATATCGCACAATTGCATGTCTCCATTTCTCCATTTCTCAATCTACCTTATCACTATCTAATTCAACTACTTTTTCTCCATCATTTACCATAGGTGCATCAAATTTGAGATTCATATCTCTGGCCGCTAAATTGTTCCCAGCAAATAAGTTCACCCATTCCTTTTTTTTCTTCTGCAGCTCCACATCCAATTTTTTTGTGAATCTAAGCTTCTTGTTCCGTAACTGGCTTATTTGTACCTAGCTTCTTTGTCACCTTCATCTTATTCGCCTTATCAGCATCAATCATCTCAGCACTTGAAATCCTAGTTGATGTCGTCATAGTTTAGTTGTGGACTCCATTATCAATTGGAGGTGATCGAGTTGAATTCGATCCATGCAAAGGCGGGCACATCTCACCCAAGTTTTTCAACTGTTCCATTGAACTATGAGGGCTATGCATGTTCTCAGTCTCTCTTATTTTCTCCTTCGGATCAATTGTAGTGTTACTTGCTAGTTCCTTGATTGTATTTGTGATCAGAATCACACTCTTTGGTCTCCCTCTACCCATGCCGACAGAGGTGCACGTTAGCTCATTGTCGGTGTGTCAACCTCGATGTTCTAGAGAGAGAAAGCTTAGATTAATAGTATTATTTTATAACATAGTAATAGATGGACAATCAGAGTCCCAAAATTCAAGGCTCTGAAATTTTCATGATTTTCAAAGCTTTGACGACTCCACTATTTAAGAGAAACAAGTATACAGATCGATATCATTGCTTGATTATGTTTACTACTTGTTGGATTTAAAGTGGAGGTTGTGAATTTTCAATGTTTTAAAGTTCCAAGTTGAATTTCTGAGTTCAAAAAGGTATTGAGGAATATTGTGATAAATTGAGAACATCTATGTTCAACCGCTTCGCAAATATATTCCGCGAGCAGGGTAAATTTCCACTACTTTTATGGGAGCGGGTTGTTCGCCTCGGCAGGATTTATTGATATATTATATGGTTTGGGTCGTTCAACCCTCGGCAGTGCATAGTATATTATTATGTATAATTGGATCGGGTCGTACGTCCTCGGCATAACTTGTGCATAGTGATATCGAAACCTCTTTTTATATTTAATAATATTTCACAGACTTGAAAGGTGAAAGGAATAGATGAGAGAAATGATTTGATACTTACTTGAAAGGAGGATTTGCTTACTTACTTCTTGTTTTGAACTCTATTATCATTGTATATTTCATGCTTAATTAGAACTTCACATTATTATTTTTTGTCCCTTAGTAAGTGTCAAAGTCAACCGCTCGTCACTACTTCTTCGAGGTTAGACTAGATACTTACTGGGTACATGTTATTTATGTACTGACGCTATACTTCTGCACTTGATGTGCAGGATCTGAGGTAGGCGCATCTGGTTACCAGTATGGCACGCACGCCTGACTTTTATCTCGAGACTACACGGTGAGATGCCCTTCCGAGCCGTTCAACAACATCTAGAGTCTCTCTTTTGGATTTATATTTATGTCTATTTCCTTCAAACATTAGACTAGTATTCTTTTGTATATTCTGCTAGTAGCCCACATATTTGTGACACCAGGTCTTGGAACACACTAGTAGACTTATCATTTTGGATTTATTGTTATGCCTTCGATTTGCACTAAGTTGCTTTTGCTTAATTACTTTACTGTCACGACCCAAAATCGAGGTAAAAATTCGATTTTTACAAAATTCTCTAATTCTACCCAAACCCCCAATTTCTACCATGAACACCCTTGATTTTTGCTTGAAAAGTGATGAAAAACGATAGGTAATTGAAAGAACATAGTTAATGAAAACTTACCTATGATTTTGGAAGAAAAAGCCTTGAGAATATCTCCCTAGGTCTTCTACCCTTGTGAAAAATAAGAAGAAAAAAAGCTGGAATTCTAATTAAGGTGAACTCACTGCCCGACCCTCGCACCTGTGGTGCTTGGGTCGCACCTGCGCTTGCGCACGTGCGGGAGGGCTTCCGCTTCTGCGAAAAAGGGAATGGCCACTAGGGTCGCACTTGTGGACAATGTTCCGCTTCTGCGGAAAAAGGGAACTTGGGCCTGGGTCGCACTTGTGGCCTGTCGCTCGCACCTGCGAGCTCGCAGGTGCGGTCACACCAAAACTGGTGCACCAGCAACCTTGGGTGAGTTTTAATTCAACTCGCGCATCGCTCGAATGGAACCCGAGCCCTCGGGGCTCCAAATCAAACATGCACACGAGTCCAAAAACATCCTACAGACTAGCTCATACAATCAAATCACGAAAATAACATCTGAAACTACGAATTTAACCTCAAAACTCATGATTTTTCTCAAGAACACTTCAATTTCACAATTTCTCAACCGGACGTCCGAATCACGTCAAATCAACTCCGATTCTCACCAAATTTCACATATAGTACTTAAATATCATAACAAACCTATACCGGGCTCCAGAACAAAAATACGGGCCCGATACCAATGAGTTCAAACATTAATTCATTTTTTTATTTCCTTAAAAATCCAACATAACAATTTTCTTCAAAAATTGATTTCTAAAGCCAAGGTACCTCGGAATTCAATTACAGGCATACGCCCAAGTCCCATATTTTACTGCGGACCTCCAGGGATCGTCGGAACACAGATCCGGATCTGTTTACTCAAAATGTTGAACAAAGTCAACTTAAACCAAATTTTAAATTCCAAAAATTAATATTTCTCATATTTTCACATAAAAAGCTTTCAGGTTTCACGCCGGGACTGCGCATGAAAATCAAGGTAAATAAGATTAATCTTTTTAAGGCTAATGAGCCACGAATGGAGTCTTAGTTTATAAGATGACCCTTTGGGTCATCATAATCTCCACCTCGTTCGTCCTCGAACGGATATAGAAAATTACCTGAACTGGAAAACAAGTGGGGATATCTACTCTGTATGTTCGACTCGGACTCCCAAGTAGAAGCCTCAACAGGCTGACCTTTCCACTGAACTCGAACTGAAGGATAAATCTTTGACCTCAACTGACGAACCTGCCGGTCTAAAAGGGCTACCGGCTCCTCCTCATAAGTCAAATCTTTGTCCAATTGGATAGAGCTGAAATCTAACACGTGGGATGAGTCACCATGATATTTTTGGAGCGTAGATACATGAAATACCGGATGAACTGAGGATAACCCTGGAGGCAACACAAGTCTATAAGCTACCTCCCTTATTCTATCAAGAATCTCAAATGGTCCGATATACTTAGGGCTCAACTTGCCCTTTTTCCCAAATCTCATGCCACTCTTCATGGGCGATACCCGAAGTAATACTCTCTCTCCAATCATGAATGCCACCTCACAAACCTTACGATCAGTGTAACTCTTTTTCCTAGACTGAGCTGCACGAAGTCGATCCTGTATAACCTTGACCTTATCTAAGGCCTCTTGAACTAAGTCTGTACCCAATAACCGAGCCTCTCCCGGCTCAAACCACCCAATTGGCGATCTACACCATCTACCATATAATTCTTCATAAGGAGCCATCTGAATGGCCGACTGATAACTATTATTGTAGGCAAACTCTGCTAGCGGAAAAAATTGATCCCAAGAACCTCCAAAATCAATAACACAAGTGCGGGGCATATCCTCCAAGATCTGAATAGAACGCTCAGACTGTCTGTCGGTCTGAGGATGAAATGTTATGCTCAATTCAACTCGTATATCCAACGCTCACTAAACTTCCTCCAAAAGTGCAAGGTAAATTGCATACCTCGATCAGAAATAATAGACACACCGTGAAGGCGATTGTATATCCCTGCCAACCGCTCCGAAGTATAAGTACTTGCCACTGGAATGGAATGTGCTGATTTAGTCAGCCTATCCACAATAACCCAAATGGCGTCGAACTTTCTCTGAGTCCGTGGGAGTCCAACAACGAAGTCCATAGTGATACGCTCCCACTTCCACTCAGGAATCTCTATCTGCTGAAGTAAACCACCGGGTCTTTGATGCTCACATTTCACTTGTTGGAAATTCAAACAACGAGCCACATAAGCAACAATATCTTTTTTCATCCTTCTCCACCAATAGTGCTGTCGCAAGTCCATGTACATCTTGGCAGCACCCGGGTGAAATGAATACTTTGAACTGTGAGCCTCCTCAAGGATCAACTCACGAAGTCCATCAACATTAGGCGTATATATACGACCCTGAATCCTCAAAACACCATTATCTCCAACTGTAACCTTCTCGGCACCCCCATGTCGAACGGTGTCCCTAAGGACCATCAAGTGCGGGTCATCATCCTGCCGATCTCTGATACGCTCGAATAAAGAAGATCGAGCAACTGTACTAGCAAGAATATGGCTGGGCGAAATGTCCAACCTCACGAACTGATTAGCCAACGCCTGAAATATCTGAAGCTAGTGGTCTCTCACCAACTGGAATAAATGCAAGGCTGCCCATACTTACTGCCTTCCTACTCAATGCATCGGACACCACATTGGCCTTTCCTGGATGATATAATATAGTGACGTCATAATCTTTCAATAACTCTAGCCATATCCTCTGTCTCAAATTAAGATCCTTTTGCTTGAACAAGTACTGAAGGCTACGATGATCCGTGTAAACCTCACATGGCACGCCATAAAGATAATGCCTCCATATTTCAATGCGTGAACAATGGCGGCCAACTCCAAGTCATGAATAGGATAATTCTTCTCATGAACTTTCAACTACCGAGACGCATATGCAATCAACCTGCCATCCTGCATCAATACTGCTCCAAGCCTAACACGGGAAGTATCACAATATACGGTAAAATATCCTGAACCTGATGGCAATACCAACACTGGTGATTATGCCATTCTAATTACTGTTTTTGGTGAAAGTTATTTGGAACTATTCTTAATGATGTGATCGACATTTAAGGTTCTTAACATTAAATTATTGTACTTTTTATATTTCTTAAGATTTTTAACACGAATCCTTCTTCCACATTAATCCTGAATTCATCTACATTAAAGTAGAATATATCAAATTCTGAATGATATAAGGAGTATGACCTCTCTACATCTACATGCCATCTAAAACACGAATCCTTCTTCCACTTTAATCCTGAATTCATCCAAAGTCCGAACTCGACTACGCACGCACGTCATAACATATAACACGGAGCTGCTCGACCATAACATATTCTCCCCTCTTAAACAAATGTTCGTCCTAGAACGTGCCAAGAATCATCTAGAAGTCATCAAATCACCGAATGTATTCATCCTATATACACCCGCGGGTGATCCCACATCACCCCAATCCGCATATGCTCGACACACCATCTCAACTAACATTTATCCCTTCCGCCAAGCCAGCTTGAGGTGGGGCTCAGGCAACTAGAGGTCGTCCTAGAGGGGGAGGCCGCTCAGGTAGAAGCCAGGCCCGATTCTATGCTATTCCTTCCAGACCAGATGTTGTTGCTTCAGATGCAGTGATCACATGTAATTTCTCAGTATGTCACAGATATGCCTCTATATTATTTGATTCTGGTTCCATTTATTCGTATTTATCATCGTATTTTGCTCATTATCTGGTTATGCCTCGTGAGTCCTTAGTTTCATCTGTTCATGTATCTACGCCAGTGGGAGACACCATTGTTGTGGACCATGATATCAGTTGTGTGTAGTGACTATTGGGGGATTAGAGACTAGAGTTGGTCTCTTATTGCTTAGTATGGTTGATTTCGATGTGATCTTGGGTATGGATTGGTTGTCTCCATGACATGTTGTTCTGGATTGTCATGCTAAGACCGTGATATTGGCGGTGTCGGGGTTTTCAAGGATTGAGTGGATAGGTTCTCTAAAATATGTTCCCAACAGAGTGATTTCATATTTTAAGGCCTAACAGATGGTTCGGAAGGGTTGATTATCTTATTTGGCGTTTGTGAGGGATGTGGGTGCTGATACCCCTACTATTGATTCTGTTACGGCGGTGCGAGAATTTCCGGATGTGTTTCTTGCAGACCTATCGGGCATGCCGCCTGATAGGGATATCGACTTTGGTATCGACTCGGTGTTGGGCACTCAACCCATTTCTATTCCTCTGGATCGTATGGCACCAGTTGAGTTGAAGGATTTTGAAAGAGAAGCTTCAAGAACTTCTTGATAAGGGGTTTTTAGGCCTAATATGTCGTCATGGGGTGCACTTGTTTGTGAAGAAGAAGATGGTACTATGCGGATGCGCATTGATTATAGGCAGTTGAACAAAATTACAATCAATAACAAATATCCTTTGCCGCGCATTGACGATCTATTTGACCAGCTTCAGGGAGCGAGAGTGTTCTCTAAGATTGATTTGAGTTTTGGGTATCACTAGTTGAAGATTCGGGACTCAGATATTCTAAAGACGGCATTCAGGACCCATTATAGTCATTATGAGTTCCTTGTGATGCCGGTTAGGCTGACCAACGCCGCAGCAACATCCACGCATCTGATGAACAGTGTGTTTCAGCCTTATCTCGACTTATTTTTCATAGTATTCATTAATGACACCTGGTGTACTCTCGTATCCAGGAGGAGCATGCCCATTATTTGAGGATTGTGTTGCAGTGGTTGGGGGAGGAGAAGCTTTATGCCAAGTTCTTCAAGTGTGAGTTTTGGATTTTTTCACTAGCGTTCTTGGGGCACGTGGTGTCTAGTGAAAGGATTCAAGTGGATCTAAAGAAGATAGAGGCGGTTCAGAGTTGGCCCAGACCGTCCTTAGCTACGAAAATTCAGAGCTTTCTCGGCTTGGCTGTTTATTATCGTTGCTTCATGGAGGGTTTCTCAACAATTGCATCGCCTATGACCAAATTCACCCAAAAGGGTGCTCCTTTCAGGTGGTCGGATGAGTGTTAAGAGAGCTTTCAGAAGCTCAAGACTGCCTTGACCACAATTCCAGTTCTAGTTCTACCTTCATCTTTTGGTTCTTATACAGTATATTATGATGCTTCTCGGAGTGTCTTGATGCAAGGAGGTAGAGTGATTTCATATGCTTTGTGTCAGTTGAAGCCCTGTGAGAAGAACTACGTTGTTCATGATTTGAAGTTGGCTGCCATCATTCATGCATTGAAGATTTGGAGGCATTATCTCTATGGTGTGTCTTGTGAGGTATTTACATATAATCAGAGCCTTCAACACTTGTTCAAACAAAAGGATCTAAATTTGAGGCTGCGGAGATGGTTGGAGTTGCTAAAGGACTATGATATCACTATTTTGTATCATCCCAGGAAGGCCAATGTGGTGACCGATACCTTGAGTAGGAAGGCGGTGAGTATGGGTAGCCTTGCATTCATTCATGTTGGTGATAGACCTTTTGCAGTTGATGTTGGGGCTTTGGCCAACCAGTTTGTGAGATTAGATGTTTTGAAGCCCAGTCAGGTTCTAGCTTGTGTGGTTTCTCGGTCTTCCTTACATGATCGCATTAGAGAGTGCCCATATGATGATCCTCATTTGCTTGTCCTTAAGGACACGATCCATCACGGTGATACCAGAGATGTTACTATTGGATATGATGGGGTGTTAAGGGTTCAGGGTCGGCTTTGTGTGCCTAATGTGTATGGGCTACGTGAGTTGATCTTGAGGAGGCCCAAAGTTCACAGTATTCTATTAATCCAGATGCTGCGAAGATGTACCAGTACTTGAGGCAACATTATTGGTAGAGGAGTATGAAGAAGGATATAGTGGGGTTTGTAGCTTGGTGCCTAAGTTGTCCGCAGGTGAAGTATGAGCATCAGAGACTGGGCGGATTTCTTTAAAGGCTTGAGATTCTAGAGTGGAAATGGGAGTATATCACCATGGATTTTGTAGTTGGGCTCCTACGGACTTCGAGGAAGTTTGATGCTATTTGGGTGATTGTGGATCGGCTGACCAAGTCCGCGTACTTCATTCCAGTTGGGACTACTTATTCTTAAGAGCGGTTGGCTAAGATTTACATCTGCGAGATTGTTCACCTTCACAGTGTGCCAGTGTCCATCATTTTAGATCGGGGCATGCAGTTTACATCACAATTTTAGTGAGCTGTGCAGTGAGAGTTGGGCACCCAGGTTGAGTTGAGTACAACATTTCTCCCTCAGACGAACGGGCAGTCCGAGCACACTATTCAGATATTGGAGGACATGTTATGCGCTTGTGTCATTGGTTTTAGGGGTTCTTAGGATCAGTTTCTGCTGCCCGCGGAGTTTGCCTACAACAACAGCCAGTTGAGCATTCAGATGGCTCCATACGAGGCTTTGTATGGGATACGGTGTCGATCTCTGGTGGGTTGGTTTTATCCTAGGGAGGCTAGGCTATTGGGTACTGACTTAGTTCAGGATGCTTTGGACTAGGTTAAATTGATTTAGGATTGGCTTCGCACGGCGCAGTCCAGATAGAAGAGTTACACCAAAAGGAAGGTTCGTGATGTTTCTTTCATGGTTGGGAAGAATTTATTGCTCAAGGTTTCACCCATGAAGGGTGTTATGAGGTTTGGGAAGAAGGGCAAGTTGATCCCTCGCTATATTGGGCCGTTTGAGGTACTTCTGAGGATCTGATAAGTGGCTTACAAGCTTGCCTTGCCACCTAGTTTGTTGAGTGTACATCCAGTATTTCATGTTTCTATGATCCGGAAGTCTGTCGGCGATTCGTCTCATATTTTGGATTTCAACACGGTCCAATTGGATGGTGATTTTACTTATGATGTGGAGCCGGTGGCCATATTGGATCGGCATGTTCGAATATTGAGGTCAAAGAACATAGATTTAGTGAAGTTTTAGTGGAGAGGTCGGTCAGTTGAGGAGGCTACTTGGGAGACCGATTGGGAGAAGCGGAGCATCTATCCACGCCTATTTCAAATTCCAGGTACGTTTCTAGACGTGTTCGAGGATGAATGTTTGTTTAAGAGGGGAGGATAAAATGACCCGGCTGATCATCTGGAGAGTTGTAGCCACGTTCCCCCTATTAACAACTCATTTTATGCTTTACAATGGTTATGTGACTTGTTGGGATAGTTGGTTCGGGTCCGGAGAGGTTTCAGAATGAATTGAGACACTTAGTCTCAAAGCTCGATGCTTAAGTAGAAAAAATTAACCGGATGTTGACTTATGAGTAAACGACTCTGGAATGGAGTTTTGATGGTTCTTTTTGCTCCATTGCGTAATTTTGGACTTAGGAGCATGTTCGAATTGTGATTCGGATGTCCATAGAGGAATTAGGCGTGAAATGGCGAAAGTTGAAAATTTAGAAGTTTGACCGGGAGTGGACTTTGTGGATACCGGGATCGGATTGGGGTTCTGAGAGTTGTAATAGGTCTTTGGTGTCATTTTTAACTTGTGTGCAAAATTCAAGGTCAATCGGACGTGATTTGATAGGTTTCGGCATCGGTTGTGCAAGTTGGAATTCCTTAGTTTTTATTAGGCTTGAATTGGGGTGCGATTCCTGTTTTTGATGTTGTTTGATGTGATTTGAGGGCTCAACTAAGTTTGTATCGTGTTTTAGGACATGATGGTATGTTTGGTTGAGGTCCCCAGGGGCCTCGGTGCTGATTCGGATCGAAATCAGATTGGATTTTGGAGTTTTAGAAGAGCTGGTGTGGTCAGGTCCGGTGCAACTTGACATGTCACGGATATGCCGCAGGTGCAAAGGCCCAAAATCGTCCATGGGGTCGCAAATGTGGTTCTTCATGAGTGGAGGAAGTTGCGCAGGTGCGAGGGAAAATACCGCACCTGCAATCACGTAGATGCGGGTAGCTTGTCACAGAAGCGAAAAAGAGGAAGGTTGGTCTGCAGAAGTGGATGGACTTGCGCAGAAGCGCATCTGTAGGAGCGATACTTGGACCACATAAACGGAATGTCTGGACCTTGAGTGACCTACGCATATGCGGAGTTGTAACCGCAAGAGAGGTATCGCAGATGCGGATAAATGAACCGCAGAAGCGGTACCGGGGTGGCCGACGTTGAGCCGACTTTTGACTTTTGATTAGTAACTTAGTATTTCATTATGGAATTGATTCCTTTAACCCATGTTGATTGATCACATTGCTTGTGGATAGATTCGAGGCATTTGAGGCCGTTTCACGAGGCAAAGGTGTGTTGGAGTAGAAATTTAAACAGATTGAGATAAGTAATACTTTTAAACTTGGCCCTGAGAGTTCGAAACACTGAATTATGTGTTGTATGATTTGTGTTGAGGTGACGCACATGCCAAGTGACGGGTGTGTGGGCATGCACTGTAAGAACTGTGACCTGGTCCATTCCATGGAACTGTATAGTGGATTTATCTTGTTGATATCCATGTATTCATCATGTAATAAAGTAATTAAGCTGTCAATCATGCTAGAAATCATATTTAGGCTATTGTTGGTACTGTTGGGGACCCATAGTGGTCGTATCCTTGCTGTTGACTTATTGATTACATTGAAATTTCGTACTCAGTCATATTTATTCATTGCATATATTTCTCAATATCCGTTGCTATTTATTGCTACATCATATCATCATTTTTGGGCTAGCTTCACGACATTGTGAGCCCGAGAGAGAGAGAGAGAGAGAGAGAGAGAGAGAGAGAGAGAGAGAGAGAGAGAGAGAGAGAGAGAGAGAGAGAGAGAGAGAGAGAGAGAGAGAGAGAGAGAGAGAGAGAGAGAGAGAGAGAGAGAGAGAGAGAGAGAGAGAGAGAGAGAGACTGGAGAGATTGATGACTGAGTGAGGCCGAGGGCCTGATTGAGAGTGATAGTTATGGGATCTGGTTGCACGCCGCAGCATGTTAATTGATTTATGTCTGGATCGGGCTTATTATAGCACTTGGGCTGAAGGAGCCCCTCCGGAGTCTGTACACACCCCAGTGAGCACAATTGATTATATTTAGAGATGGATCTTCCCTGGACATGGATCTTGACTGAATCATTTATATTTGGGGATAGATCTTCTCCTGGGCTGGATTGGCCTCATGCAGTACTGAGTGACTGACTATCAGTTGATGTATATATATATGGGATGGGTCTTCCCTAGGCTGGATTGGTCATATACAATACTGAGTGATTGACTATTCTGGGAGTGTGAGCACACGAGGCTTTCAGTATGGTGCATTACATACAACATGTGCATTGGCATGTAGATGTAGAGAGGTCATACACAAGGCTTTATGTACTGTTATTTCAATATTGATTTGTATCTGCTGGGTTCGTCACTACCATTCAGTCCAAATATTAGATTTGTTGCTTATTGAATTGGTTGTACTCACGCTACACACCCTGCACCTCGTGTGCATATCCAGGTGCTTCCGATCACGGCGGTTGCTGAGTTGTGGAGTTCGGATTTTCGGAGACTATCGAGGTAGCTGCTTGGCGTTCGCAGACTCTCCCTCCTTATCTTTTATTTTATGTTTCAGTTTATATTACCTAGACGGTGTATTAGACTCTGTCATTATTTAGATGCTCATGTACTCGGTGACCCCCGGTTTTTGGGAGAGATTTTGTATTGAATTGTTATTTCTTACTATGTTTTTAACAGGTTTTCCTTAATTTTAACTGCTTCCGTATCTATTAAAGCTTTAGAGTTGTTGCACCCCATGTTTTCATACGTGGAAGTACGCCATAATTAAATTAGTATAAGCTCAGAAATGAGATATTATATTCCGCATTTTCGTATGTTAAGGTTTTTCCGTAAGTTAATCAACGTAAGTTCGGGAATGAGATTTATTTTGGGGTTATAAGTATTATGCTTTTTCAAATAAGGAATAAGTAAATTTGTGAAGGTGAGAGGGCAAGCAAATCAATGAAAATGAGTTTCGTCGAAGCTTGTAAATTTGGGATAAAATACGGTTCGAGCTATAATACCCGGTATTTATGGACTAGTACCATACAAGATACCACATGACTATGATAGTGAGGGTATAAGGTGTGTTAAAAGTGAATAGTATAATTAATTTGAGATAATTTTTAACTATGTGCGTAATTAGTTAATTATTGAATTAGTGGGGATTAATAAATTGATTAAGGATAAGCGGTGAAAGTTTGGATAAGTATGTCGTAACGTGGCAGCACCCCTCAAAATCACATGGTCACTCTTTAAGGCACTATAATATGTGGCTAAATTAAAGACATGAAACTTGGAACTAAGTCACAAACTAAGTCTTGGAAAGCCACGTAAAAGGAATTCAATAAAGGAAAGTCTTGGAAAGTCTTGGGTAAATATAAGGCATTATTTAATAAAGAAAAGCCACTAAGTCTTGGAAGTGCAAGAATCTTATCCATGTAAGTTACAAATTTGTATCTGATAAGAATTCAAGGAATTTAAACGTAAAATGTTTGAGTGTTACAAGCTTAAGTCACATAAGCAACGCAAGGCTTCAACAATTCAAATCAAAGTGAGATTTTGCAATTATAATGGAGTACGGTGAAATCTTCTTGAGAATATCATACGGATTTTTTTCTCTACTCTGATCTTGTCGTTACGTGTTGTCACAATTGACGGGTGTTAGAGGGATTGTCAAGAGAATTGACTCAGGTATGTTAAGGCTAAGCTCTTCCTTCATTTCGCATGGTCTCATAATTACACGAGTTTGATAACGAGGCATAAAGAAAAATTCATATCCCAAAATTTACATATATTTTGCTAGTCTTGCAAGTTACGTATATTTTTCTAGTTTGTAAGTTACAGTATTTTCCTTAGCGGGACTCATATTCAATTGAGTATTTCCTTATTCCAGTCAAGAGAGCAGAGAGTTTATATATACAGTATTAAAGTATTTTCATTACCATCGAGCTATAATCGATAGGCATGCCCCTATTGGGCAACCTCAGATCAGATGGTAAGTTATATATCGAGCCTACTGTTGTCGAGCGCCTATGAGCGAGCCCAGTGGCCGAGATACAGAGCCTAGTATGGCTGAGCGCCTATGAGCGAGCCCAGTGGCCGAGATACAGAGCCTAGTATGGCTGAGCGCCTATGAGCGAGCCTACTACGGCAGAGCAGTTATATGTGTGTGTATATATATATATACCGAGCCTTATAGGGCCTGACAGCTATTTTACATACTATATTGAGAGAGTTGAGTTAGTATCAGAAGGTAAGCATATGTTTATATTATCTTTGATTCCCAGTTGCTTTCAGTTATTATATTATCAGTTCAGTTTCAGCTTTCAGTATATTTCCTTACATACTCGGTACATTATTTCGTACTAATGTCCCTCTTCTGGGGGCGTTGCATTTCATGCGTGCAGGTTCAGACAGACAGACAAGTAGACCTCCTCACTAGATGTTGCCCGAGTTTAGCTTGATCGGTAAGCTCCATTCCCTTTGGAGTTGCTGTGTCTAGACCTTTGCGTATATCTTTGTAGGTCGAGGCCCTGTTCCGATCATAGTATATCCATCAGTGAGGCTTGTAAACATATCATGTCAGTTAATGTAGTATGTGGGGCTTGAAGGCCTTTTATGTACAATTTGTTGGTCTGTCAGTTGTAGTAGTTATGACAGCCTTGTCGGGCTGCTTTATATTGAGCTTTAGTCAGTATTCGCAATTGTCTTGCAATGTGGCCCATGGCCAAAGTATGACATTATTTGCTCAGAATCCCTTAGTTGCAAGTTGGTACGCAAGGATAGATAAGGCACTGGGTGCCGGTCTCGCCCCCAAGTTCGGGGCGTGGCAAGAGTGTTGGAAATGTCCGCGTAGTCGGCTTTTCTAGTACCATGATAGGGCCCATCACGATGGGTTGGTTTTGGATCGTGACATTGAGTCCCAACTTGATTAATATCTTTCCACTCGTATGATTTATATTTTTCTCGTCTTTTCTTAATTTGTTTTTACGCTACCATAGAATAGTGGGATGAATCTCTATTCTTGAAATCTGTCATGTGTCGTTTCATCACTTTTAAAATAGTAAAAAATGTCAATAGAGTTTTACCAAAGTCCTATGCATGTACACATTTATCGCATTCTAACTTCGACTAGCGACTTTTGCATGATATTTTTATAAAAATACCAAAAATTAGCCGAACCATACCGATACTGAAGAAAACCGAGATGATTGGGACAGTTTCAACAAGTGTAATTTTGGTTATATAGAATAGAATAACCGAAAAAATTGGTATGGTACAAATTTTATAAAATAACCGGCCGAATCAAACCATTGACACCCCTACTTATAAGCCAGTTTGATCAGCTTATACGCTCAGTCTAACACCCTCTTAATATTTGTTCATAGTTAATGAATACTTATCACAAAATATATTGTTTGACAAAAGTTATGGAGATTAGCCGAATCCATAGCTTGGCTTCTGCCTCCGCCCATATGCTTTAAATTATCAGTTATGGTTCGCCAGATTTGGGGTAATTGAGTGCGGGTCACTTAATCTTAGAATTAGGTCGTGACAATCTTGAATTTCAGAAACTAAGGAAATACTAAGAAACCGCAACCCGAAAAGAGCTGGACTCTAAACCCTAAACTCTAAGTTGAGACGATTTTCAGTGCAATTACAAATACAAGAAAAATTAGATCAAAACATCATTTTCTCATTCAATCTTAGGTGATGTCATCTAATAGTAATCTTTTTTTTTTCTTCTTGATTTTTCTTTTTGGATAGTAGCCAAAAAAGAAGTAAATAACTTCTAATGAATCTTTGATCATGAACATGGGTTGTTATTATTGTAGTAACACACACAAGTAGTCTGTCCTAGGCCTTGATCTTGACACTCTGAATTAACATAAAAACGTCCATAAAGTTTGCGGCAAAACTTTTGGCACCTTGGTAATTCTAGCCAACAAGGAGTATAACCTTCGATACGTGCTGTACATACGTTCTGAGCATTTGCTGAGAAAATCTGTGTCATCACAAACATGCCTGCAAAAACATTTCAATGATACTCAAGTTTTGTCGAATAAATTCACATTCAAGAGTGTCCTAAGAAGAAAATATATGATCATGATTTTTGTGTGTATATAAGTGCTTATTTATGTGTATATTTTATTACTGGAAAAAAATCGGATATTACCGGTATTTCTCTCTTGTTTTGGTCATAATTATGAAATTTGGATCAATTTATGCGTATTTCGATACCTCACGTAAACACAAGTACTGAGTAACTCAGCCTATCAAAACTTAAACATATATGAAGAAATCACATAATTGTATTTTATTTTTACTGAGGATTTGAACTGTGATCTACTACTCTTGTCATTTACCCCTAGGCCGCCATTTTTTCTCTTCTTAATTTAATACAAAAATCTAAATACAAAAAGATCTTGGTCTTGTTTTTTTTAATCACCATAATCACAACAAGAAAAAAAGAAAAAAAGAAGGTATTATCACTTTTTACCCCGTCAGAAACTATTTATATCTAGTAGCCGAAAAAATATATAAGATGTGTATAATTTTTGTATATATATATAAAAAATATAAATTGTATATATTTTTTCGGCTATTATTTTTATAGAAACTTTACAATGTCATTTTCTCGAAAAAAAATGAAAAGGTGACTGAAAAAAAATTGTATGTTCAAGTTGAAAAGCAAATAGCAATTATAGCTGCATACATACCACAAATGTAAGCAATGAGCAAAATAGAACAGCGAAAAGATGCACCAAAGTTTTCCATTGTATAATTATTTAGTGAATAAAGTAGTCACTTCACCTATCTTTTATAGTTGTAGAATTTGAGAAATTGCAGTAATAGAAATAATTTATAATAGGAATTTTCTTGATGAAAATCAAACTTAACTATCATGTCATGATTAGCTTAGCAAATATACAACTAGAGGAGGATTTACTTTTGAAATCAATATGAAGAATATAGAAAACTATTAATTGTAACAACTTCAATCTTATCTGTATACTGTAAAATTCCAAATTTGTAGTAGGAATTTTAATTTGTCGATGATAGTCAAAGTTTGGCCATGTCATTATTTTGACCAATAGACAACTAGAGGAGGATTTACTACTTATGTCACATTTATCTTAATTACATCCTAAATTAGAGGTGGCTCAATGGGAAGGCAGGCCCCAAAATATTTTAAAGGTAAATTTTATGATTTTATTTTTTTCTTAGAAAAATTAGAGTTAGCAGAAACAAAATACAAAATCTTTACAATAAAAGAAAGACCGCCTAGTTTTTAATAGTAAAATTTTTTTAGAACTTTGAATTAAACTGCTCATCTTCATATTATTAAATAACTTTTTTTTAAAACAAGTTGATCCAAAGCAATGTGTTGCAAATACTTGGCTAATATCTTATCGACTTGAATTAGTGCCGACCAATATAAATAATAGTATTACTATCAGTTATTGATTGAGAACTTAAAGGTATTATGTCTATTTAACGAGACTCAATTAAACTAAAAATGCTATTCTTATATATATATATATATATATATATATATATATATATATCAGTGTGTAAATGAAAGAATAGTAAACAGAGCACACCGGAGAAAGATTCTAAATACGAGACGTCCCCTTAGATTCGAGAAGAAGGAATGTTTGTCATTCTAATTACTGTTTCTGGTGAAGGTTATTTGGAACTATTCTTAATGATGCGATCGATATTTAAGGTTTTAACATTAAATTATTGTACTTTTTATATTTCTTAAATTTTTAATGGGTTTCACGTATAAGTTCTTATTCAATAAAGAAAACGCTAGGATTAGATTGAACTTGATGTCAAAGCATGTCACGACTCAGTTTCTCTCCATAGAATATTGTGACGTATTTACTCTTTAAGACTAGATAAACTTAATACTTACTGAATTAATAGAAGAAATCAACCATCAACGAAGAGTATGAGATAAAAATCTTATACACAATTACAATTTCCAAAAACCATTAGTACAAGTCATAAGCTCTATTGAGTTTACTACAAAAGCCTCTAAATACAATTGTTCGAAAATAGAGATAAACAGTGCAAGTACAGTAACAGAAGGTGACTCTGAGGCCTGTGAACGCAGCAACAGGTTTACATTGAGTCTCTACAGCAAGATCTGTACAGCTAGCTAACGATCGACTGACTAAAAATTAGTTGGATCTGCACAAAAATGTGTAGAAGTGTAATATGAGTACACCACAGCGGTACCCAGTAAGTATCAAGATTAACTTTAGTGGAGTAGTGACGAGGGACAATCAAGACACCTACTGGACTAGATAACCTGAATAAGTATAAGTATAGAACTAACATAGTATGATATCTCTACAGAACTATGCATAATGACAACATTGATATGGTGCTTGCAATAGGAAATGGAAGCAACAATTAGCAGTGGGACACCACAAGCAATAACACAGTAGAATAAGCTGGACACAGTTTAAATCTGGTGAAAAACAAATCAAGGAAAGACAAGTAGCAACTTGATAAAAATTACTCATTTCGCACCGAGTTTATTCAATAATGCCCACGAGGTACAAAACCTCAAAAACTCACACAATTCACGGTCCCAATTCATGAACTCTAATCACTTGGTATCTTTTACCCTCATTACAACTGATAACTGCATGAACGACTTACATGTCAATAGAATAATTCTTACATATAAGACAAGTAGACGGACTACATTCAAATGATCGGTAGAATCAATGTTCATCTTCTTAAACTGATAGGGTGATAAAGTATGTGTATGCTTGTACAAGGGTCTCTCCCCCAGGCTCGGGGCTAGAGTCTTGTTTATGGGTATGTCGTGCACCACACTTATAAGCAGGAGGCTACAGGACATTTAGGTCTGTCACTCTTTCTTCTTACTCTAGATCATGTGGTAGAGCTTATTTGTAAAAATTCAAACTCCTAGCTTCTATTTTATCCGTAATATGACGATACCTCCAGTTGGTAAGAGATTGAATGAGGATATGAAAGAGTTGAGTCAGAGGAACTCGATTTTTCATGATGCTTATGATGAGAAAATGTAAGGTCTTCAGTAGATCATGTGTGCACTAAGATGTGTAAGCCTCTTGAGGAGCTTTAAGTCAAGGATATCTATCCACCCCTATAACAAAAATATCTCCAAATATCACTTAAGGAGATGGATTAAGAGATTTAGTAAAGGATGGGATTTGGATTCTCAAACAAATCCATATGAAGCTTAAGTAACGTGACTTGTTCTGATTCAACATGAACTCAATCAAGAATTATGTTCTGATCCAACATGAACTCAATCAAGAATTCAAGATGACGTGCTTTTTTGAAATTCTAAAGAAGCCGGTACAATCCTTCTCAAGAATATCATATGGATTTTCCCCTACTCCCGTCTTGCCGTCATGAATTTTGTCACAATTATTGTGTGCTAGAAGGGTTGTCCAGAGAACCGGCTCAGGTATGTTAAGGCTAATCCCTTTCTTCATTTTGGCATGATCTCGTAATTACACGAGTTTGAGAACGAGCCATAAAGAAAAATTCATATCCCAGAATTTACGTATATTTTCTTAGTCTTGTAAGTTACAATATTCTCCTTATCGGGACTTCATATTCAATTGAGTATTTCTTTTTTTTCAGTCATGAGAGCAGAGAATCTATATATACAGTATTACAATATTTTCATTACCATCGAGCTATAATCGATGGGCAAGCCCATATTGGGCAACCTCTGATCAGATGGTAAGTTATATACCGACCCTATTGTGGTCGAGCGCCTATAAGCGAGCCTAGTTGGCCGAGATACAGAGCCTAGTATGGCCGAGCGTCTATGAGCCAATCTACTATGGCAGATCAGTTTTATATATATATATATATATATATATATATATATATATACCGAGCCTTATAAGGCCGGACACCTATTTTACTTACTATATTGAGAGAGTTAAGTTAGTATCAACAGGTGAGCATATCTTCAGATTCTCTTTGACTCCCAGTTGCTTTTAGTTATTATATTATCAGTTTAGTTTTAGCTTTCAGTATATTGCCTTACATACTCGGTACATTATTTCATACTGACGTTCATTTCTGGGGGTACTGCATTTCATGCGTGCAGGTTCAGACAGACAGACGGGTAGACCTCCTTGGTAGGTGTTGCCTGAGTTCAGCTTTATCGGTAAGCTCCACGTCCTTCGGAGTTGTCGGGTCTAGATTTTTGTGTACATCCTATATATATATATATATATGTATATATATATATATATATATATGTATATATATATATATATATATATATATATATATATATATATATATATATATATATATATACATATATATATATATATATATACATATATATATATATATATAGGTTAAGGATAGGTCGGGGCCCTGTTCTGATCATAGTACATCCAGTCGTAGAGGCTTGTAGACATATCCTGTTAGTTAGTGCAATATGTTGGGCTTATAGGCCTTGTATGTATGTTTTGTTGGCTTGTCAGTTATAGTAGTTACGACGGCCTTGCCGGGCCAGCTTTATGTTGACATTTAGTCAGCGTTAGCCTCTATTCAGTTTTATATACTGCTTCGCACATTATCTTATAATGTGGCCCATGGCCAGAGTATGACGTTACATGTTCAAAGCCTCTCGATCGTAAGTGGTACGCAAGGATAGGTGTTGGTTGATTTCCCAATGCACACGCAAGTGTACGTTGTCGACAAGTAATATAGGATTTTAA
>ML331651.1:0-24337 GCA_005239505.1 Nicotiana paniculata
CGGCCAAGACCACGGGGCCGTCCGTGGCGCTAGGCGTTGAGAGGCTTGTTGGGACGCCACGGGCGCGTCCAAGGGGTCATGGGGCATGGTTGGAAAGCCGCCCATGACATTCATGTGGAGAGGTTTTAAAGTATTTACACTAAACCCTTCACATGGGGTCCCCTCGACCCAGTGATCATCGATTTTTGCAAGAGATATCAGGTCACCGTCGGCCAAGTTCACCCTTCGCTCTGGCGCATTGTGATTATGATACGCTTCTTCTCCAGCAAGGTCGAGGGGCTGGAGTTCACCCTTATCTACCTAATGCGGTTGTATCGACCTCGACTTTACCGAGGACTGATCAAGCTCCAACGTCGAGCAACGACAGCCTTATTTTCGAGTATTGACGAGGATAAGGATCGGGATTGGATGATCCGATTCATACGGGTGAGGACTTGTTACATCATCCCGAAGGAGAAGATGTCATTCCCCGAGGAGTGGAACCCCGAACGTAAGTGATGTATCAAACATTATTCCTTGTACCCGCTTTGGTTTTGTCTAACGTTCTTATTTGTTATGCAGCTGCTTCTTGGATGCCTCATGCGGTTCCCGACCTCGAATATTAGATTTGGAAGTTAGCCTCGACTTCCTCCCACGCCGAGCGTGTATGGCGTGATTTGGCGAAGGGCATATTGGAGGCAAAGAACCATGGTAAGGATCTCTTTCTTTGTATTTGAAAATACTTTCTGTACTTCATTTATCACTAAGCTTCTTTCATGCAGGCCTGACCAAAGATGCTATATTGAGGTCCTCGAGTTGCGAGGAAGAGGCCAAGTCCCCAGTTATGAAGTCGGGGAAAAACAAGAAAAGGAAGAGAGTCTCGTTGTCCGAGGATCCCAAGCCCAAACCTCAAAGGGTCAGTAGGAAGGTAATTTCTCTCACGGTGGACTCGGTCCAAAGACTGACTGAGAGATGAAGTAGAAGAAGAGGATGAGGAAAGCGCCTCAGCACCAACGACCCGACCTAGGAAGGCTGTCGAGGTCGCCAAACCTTCTGAGCCGGTGGCTGCTGCCTAAATCAAGCCTCGTGATGAGGAGGATTCCAAAAAGGGTTCGGGTGAGGATCCTTAATCACCTGAGGTCGAGATCATCTCTCGACCATTCGCAAATACACCGGACGGAGCCGGTTATGAAACTCCGAAGGTCGATCAGAGCGTCCCGAGCGACTTGCTTGGGGCCATGACAGCAAGTCATTTGCCTTCTCTGTCAACTTTTTCTGAGGAGGCAATAATAGAGGCTCGGGAGATGAAGACCCCCGACATAGGTAGAGTCTCTAGTGTAGGAGATCCCTTTCGGGATTGCTTCACTGGGGTCGATGATGCCTCTGATCTGAGCGATGCATCCATTTTCTTTGAAGAGGCCCAATGTCTCCTATCTCGGGTAAGCATTAGTTGCTGCAATTCCTTTTATTATTCTTTTTTCCTTAAGTATGACTTGCATTTTCCTTTTTTTTGTATAGGCCTTTGCCAAGAATCGAGCCAACGTTAGCCAGTGTGAAACCGAGCTCCAGAAAGTCTCGGAGGAGAGGAACGCTCTGAAGCTTCTTTGCGGACAAAAGGATTAAGCTCTAAAGGACCTTCAAGCGGATTTAGCAAAGGCTCGTAAGGAGGAGGCCGAGCTAGATAAGCAGGTAACCATACTTTTGAAAAAGTAAGGACTCGACCCAAATATAGAGGATAATACTTCAATATCTCAGCTGCAGCAAAAAAGTTGAAAGGATCGAGTTGCTTCGGGGAGAAGTCGATCAAGTCAAAGACGATGGTGATCGGTGGAAGGAGAATATGGACCGCCTTACTGTGAAAAAAAACTACCTCGGCCAAACTGTCATCGGTCGAGGTTCAACTTCGGAGCATCAAGGAAAAAAGCTCGGACCAAGCCAAAAGGATCGAGAAGCTTGAAGCCTGGCTTGATGAGGCCAAGGTGGAGTTCAAGAAGACGAAGGTCATGGCAGACAAGTCCATTTCCATGTACTTGGCCGATGCTGAGGCTGCTCAAACACAGCTAAGGGAGGCTTCTGATCGGGAGCAATGGAGTAATGACTTGGCAAGTGCCAATCCTGGAGGGAGACCCTCGAGGAAATCCATGCTCGAGGTTTTGACCTCTCTGAGGAGATAGACCAAGCCAAGGTGCTCGAATCCTACGCCAGGCTGCTTACCTCTGATGATGATAAAGACGATGATGAAGAAGGCAGTCAAGGCGGATCCGACGAGGGGCTTGAAGGAGAAGCTGCTCCCGAAGAAGAGTTCGACCCTAGCCATAGTTAGGACTTAGTTTCTTTTTCTTTATTTTTGTAACACCTTGATCAGTATCTTGTACATATCCTTCTTCATAAATATATAAAAGAAAATTTCTTTTGAATGCCTTCTCAGTTTTTATGTTCAAACACGTTTTGTACCTTTGCCTTGAGAAAATTTTTGTTGCTGCAACTTCAATAATCGAGTGAGTATTAGCTCGAACTTAGAGTAGAACAAACCCTTAGGGTTTTTAGCTAAGTGAGGGTGATTCCCCTAACTTAACAATATGTTTAGGACTTCGATTTCGGATGTCTTGATCGAAGCCATAATTGCACTGATTTATAACTGAGTTCGAGTAAGTTTCGAACTCATAGTATCAAACTCCTTAAGGTTTTATATGAACTAATGATGAATCTTCGAGCTACACTTAAGTCAGTTTCATTTGAGCTCGGAATAACAGAACCCTTATGTCCGAATTGAGTGAGAACAAGATCTCGAACTCTAAGTGTATTGGCCCTTAGGCTCTTTAGATCGGACTGATATGGCCTCTAAAAGATGGCTATTATTTCCCTCTTTCTGCTTAAAAGACTTAGTAAATTTTTTTTATGCCTTAACATGCATTTTTTACCCATTAGGTTTTTTGAGGGTTTGATGTCGATTGAAACCCCTTTGCTTTTTGTGCCTTAGCACGTTTGTGTTAAGATAATTTGATACCTCTTAAGGTTTTTCGAGGGCTGATTTTATCGAAGCCCTATTGGTTTTTTGAGGGCTGATTTTATCGAAGCCCTTTTGATTATTTGTCGAGGGTAGCCTTTTTAAACCGGTATTTCAAAGAATTTGAAGGCCTATTTTTATTGCGGAATTCGGACGTCTCCAAGCCACGTTATTTTGGCCGTAGCCTTTGGGTATGCCTCTTGGGCTTATTTCCCAATAACATTTTGAACTTGTTCGAAATGTTAGTCCCCGAGAATGGTGGCTTTGGCCTATATATCGAGGGGTGCCTCTTTGAGGTCTTATGAATTTGAGTTTAGATAACTCGAATATGCCTATCATCGATGGCAGTCCCCGAGTGTTCGAGGTATATTTTCACTTGGATCTTGAGCCATTTCTCACAAAATTATAAGTATGAGGTTTGTATAGTAGAGAATTTTCTTCGAGGCACAAGATATTTGATAAAGAAAGAATGCTTCTTTGAATAATTTATACATGCATACATGTTTTGCCATCGGGGCTCGACTAATCTATATGGACACGGTTCATTCAACCGTTTGGTCCATTACACAGTTTCCCTATCGAGGCCCTTTGACATGAAGTACTTTTATCGAAAATATAACATCCGAGGGTGATGCCCCCCAGTATTCGAGGTTGATTGCAAAGAAGCCTTGGATACTGTTGAATTGTCCTCAGGTAGCACATAATTGTTGCCTCGTTAAATACCTTGCCGGAAAAATCCATTTGGGATAAAAACCGATCTAAGGGAAAAAGAGTGTACGGGTACTTTAAAACCTAAGGTCTCGATGTCTTTGGTCGAACTCCTGTAATAAGTTAGCGTCGAATATATAAATGAAAGAAGGGAGAAAGTTATACCTTAGCAATAATATCGTTTGAGAAGTAATATGTTCCAATTATTTTGCAGTGGTTCTCCGTCCATCGTTCCGAGTTTATAAGACCCTTTTCCGACTATGTCGAGGACTTGGAATGGTCCTTCCCAATTCAGGCCGATCTTCCCTTCATTAGGATCTCGAGTGTTGATGGTTACTTTCCTTAGGACTAAGTCCCTGACTCTAAAGTGGCGAAGGTTGGTTCTCTTATTGTAGTATATTTCGGTTCGTTGCTTTTGTACAACCATTCGAATGAGTGCAGCTTCTCGTTTTTCATCTAATAATTCGAGGCTAGTATTCATAGCCTCGTGATTTGACTCTTCTGTTGTATGTTGAAACCTGGATTTGGGTTCTCCGTCTTCGACTGGAATCAAGGCTTCAAAGCCATATACTAAGGAAAACGGAGTTGCCTCTGTACTGGACTTCGATGTTGTTTGATATTCCCAAATGACTTCGGGTAGAATTTCTCTCCATTTCCCTTTAGCTTCGTTCAACCTTTTCTTCAAGTTTTGGATGATAGTCTTGTTCGTCGATTCGGCCTGTTCGTTCCCACTAGGATGATATGGTGTTGACAATATCTTTTTTGTTTTATGGTCTTCGAGGAATTTCATCACCTTGCTGCCGATAAATTGTTTCCCATTGTCACACACCATTTCGGCAGGTATCCCAAATCGATATACGATGTGATCCAAGATGAAGTCTATGACCTCTATCTCTCTCACCTTCTCGAACGCCTATGCTTCAACTCATTTATAGAAATAGTCATTCATAAATAAAATGAACTTAGCTTTACCTGGGGCCGATGGTGGAGGGTCGACGATGTCCGTCCCCCATTTCATAAATGTCCATGGTGATAGGACCGAGTGAAGTTGCTCTCCGGGCTGGTGGATCATCGGTGCAAACTTTTGACATTTGTCACATTTTCAAACAAACTCCTTAGAGTTTTTTTCCATGCTATCCCAGTAGTATCCTACTCTAATGACTTTGTGAATCAGTGATTCAGGCCCGGAGCGGTTCCCAAAAGTGCCTTCATGGACCTCTCGTAAAACATAATCGGTGTCACCTGGTCCTAGACATACTGCGAAGTACAAGTAAAATTTATCATCTGCCTTCGGAGTGTGAAGCAGTGGTGGGCTCGACAGGTATCACTTCAATTCCTCTAATGCCTGCTGGCATTCCGGGGTCCAGGCGAAATCGTTCTTCTTTTTGAGTAGAGAGAAAAATCTGTGGCTTCGATCCGATGACCTCAAGATGAATCTGCCTAAGGCAGCTATCCGGCCGATGGCCTTGATTTTATCGGGGTTGATCTCGATCCTCCGATTCGACACCATGAAGCCGAGGAACTTACCCGAACCGACCTCAAAATCACATTTCTCGGGGTTGAGCTTCATGTTATATTTTCTCATAATCTCGAACGTTTCCTGTAAATGAACTAAATGGTCCTCTGCACGCAGGGACTTAAGTAGCATGTCATTAATATAGACTTTCATTGACTTACCTATTTGTTCTTCGAACATTTTATTTACTAGGTATTGGTAAGTAGCTCCCGTATTTTTTAGCCTGAAGGGCATTATATTATAACAGTATGTTCCGTACTTGGTGATAAATGAAGTCTTTTCTTGGTCTTCCGGGTTCATCTGAATTTGATTGTACCCGGAGTAGGCATCGAGAAAGGTAAGGATCTCGTGGCCGTCCGTGGCGTCGATCATGTGATTGATATTAGGCAGTGGAAAAGAATCTTTGGGACATGCTTTGTTTAAGTCCTTATAGTCTACGCACATTCTAAATTTGTTCCCCTTTTTAGGGACTATGACTACATTGGCTAACCATTCGGGATATTTTACCTCCCGAATGGACCCCATGTTGAGAAGTTTGGTTACCTTGTCCTTTATAAATGTATGTTTCTCCTTGGATTGGGGTATCCTCTTTTGCTTCACCGGTCTGAACTTAGGGTCCAGGCTTAGTCGATGCGTTGTTATCTCCGTTGGAATCCCTGTCATGTCTAAATGGGACCAAGCAAAACAATCTATGTTATCTATAAGAAATTGAAGAAGTTTTTTTCCTAAGTTCGGGGGTTGATCCCGTTCCCAGGTATAACTTTCGCTCGGGCAGGTACTCGATCAGTATAACCTGTTCCAACTCTTCGACTGTTGATTTGGTGGCGTTAGAATCTTCGAGAACAACAAAGTTCGAAGGGTCAAAAATCCTCTTCTTCTTCTATATCATGCTTCCCCGACTCGATCGATACTGGTGGCGGTGATTGCTATTTGGATCACTGTTTACCTTTGATGCTCGACTTTTCCGAGGTTGACAATGTCGATATCGGCGTTACCTTATTGGCCGCAAACATTTCCTTTGCAGCATGTTGTTCCCCGTACACTGTTTTTACACTGTCCGACGTCAAGAATTTCATCATCTGGTGGAGGGTCGAGGGCACTGCCCTCATATTGTGGATCCAAGGCCTTCCGAGCAGGGCATTGTACCTCATGTCGCCCTCGATTACGTGGAACTTGGTATCTTGAATAGTTCCAGCCACGCTCACCGGTAGGATAATCTCCCCCTTGGTTATTTCACTGTCCATATTGAAATCGTTTAAGACTCGATCTGCAGGTACGATTTGATCCTGTAGGCCGAGCTGTTCCACGACCCTTGATCGGATGATATTTGCCGAGCTACCTGGATCCACTAAAACACGCATAACTTGAACTTTATTTAATAAGATAGAAATTACTAGAGCGTCGTTGTGGGGCTGAGAAATGCCTTCTGCTTCTTAATCGTTGAATGATAAGGTGCCTTCGGGCACATAATCTCGGGTTCGTTTCTCCCTAGTGATTGATACCTTAGTGCGTTTGAATTTGGGTCCCTGTGGAACGTCGACCCCACCGAAGATCATATGAATGACCTGTTGGGGTTCTTCCTATTTATTCTTCCTATTGGCATTCCTTTCCCTGAAATGATACTTGGCTCGATCATTGAGGAACTCTCGAAGGTGGAACTCGTTGAATAGACGGGCTACCTCCTCCTAAATTGTCTGAAATCCTTGGTCCTGTGGCCATGTGTGCCATGATACTTGCACATCAAATTTGGGTTTCTTTGGGAAGGATCGGTCTATATGGGTCTGGGCCACCTAGTATCTTTGATCCTTCCGATTGCTGATACAATGCCTGATGCATCGAGGCTAAAGTTATATTCCGATAATCGAGGTGCCTCTGTGGGATCTGCATACTTGTCAAAACCACTTTTGCTCATAAGTCCTCGAGAACTCTGCCCTCGATCACTTCTTCGATCATTCCAGGTAGAATTGCGTCCTGGACCGTTGTTCCTTCGATCTGCAATATATGGTTGGTATCGGTCTTTGTTCGACCTTGGCTCCCTATCGATGTCCCTCTGATTTTTACCTGTCGACCTGTTTGGATGTACTGAATCGGAAGGAGCTCCTAGTTGGTCGTCCTCGACCCTGATCTTCGATTGATATCGATTTGTGTAAATCTGCCCAATTTACAACTGGATACTCGATCAAATTGTGTTTCAACTGACGTGATGCTATCGAACTCCATTCATTCAACCCTTGGGTGAAATCTTGAACGACCCAATCATCCGTGACCGGTGGAAATTCCATGCGCTCCATTTGAAATCGGGACATGAATTCCCTCAGCATTTTGATTATCCCTTCGTCTTACCTTGAAGAGGCCTGATTTCCTTATTGCGACCTTTATGGCCCCGGCGTGTGCCTTTACGAAAGAATCTGCTAACATGGAAAATGAGTCGATGGAATTTGGTGGCAGGTTGTGATACCAAATCATTGCTCCCTTCGAAAGGGTCTCTCCGAACTTCTTCAAATGCACAGATTCGATTTCATCATCTTCTAAATTGTTACCCTTGACGGTGCATGTATATGAAGTGACATGCTCGTTGGGTCCCATTATATTTGGGTATGTCTAGCATAAGAAATTTCTTTGGAATAGGCTTCGGAGACGCACTTGGAGGAAACGACTTTTGAACAAACTTCTTCGAATCCATCCCTTTCAAGATTGGCGGTGCCCCCAGTATCTGATCAACTCGGGAGTTGTATGTCTCCATTTTTTTGTCGTTGGCTTCGATTTTCTTCTCACCTGATTCAATTCTTTTGGTAAGCTCCTCGAGCATCTTCATTACCGCAGGGTGAGTCCCCGATGTTTTACTATTCGACCTTTCCTGTACTCGCTCGGTACGGCGAGTAATTTTCGGCTCGACCCTATTCGGAGCTCTATGTTGATTTTGTAACTGAGCAATAGCGGTTTACTGAGCCTGAAGCATCTCTAATATTACTTGGAGACTGATTCCTTCATCTCCTCTGCCCTGCGTTTCTTGGCCACCAGATCAGCCTTCTCTGCGTATACTCCCATCGAGATCCGTGCCTAGGTCCGCATTTAGAGCAACGTGCAAACTGACATCGAGGGGGTTGACAGCCGGTGCTCCTCCGAGATTAGCTTGTGGCACCTCGATTTCTGGAGCTATCACATTTTCGTTTTCACCATGTAGTCCGAGGCCATTGTCACCGTGTGTGGATGCGTTTTGTGAGTTTGAATGTTTTAACCTGAAAGCAAAAATTCTTGACAAGAAACAAGCGTAAAATAGTGTGTTTTATCAGAATTAGTACTGAACAATCACTATTATCCTTGGCCCCACGGTGGGCGCCAAACTGTTTACCCTAAAATTCGAGTAACAGTTAAACTTATATTGTGGTTTTAAGGATATGTGATTTAATCCAATACCAATTGATATTCAAGGAATTAAATAGATAAATTGAACAGTAAAATAAATCAAACCAGTATTCTAGCTGTGCTTCGACCTCGATTCGAGACGGTCTCGAGGTTGGATAATAAGAATAGTAAAGAAAACAGTGATGGACAGTGATGAATAGTAAGCGAAATAGAGAGCAGCGTATGTACGTATCTTTTCTCAGTGAATGAGACGATGATTACAAATGAATAGGATTCCTCCTTATATAATAGAGAAATCCTAAATAAGGTACAATTCTAACAACGGAAATAAATCCCACGATTGACATCAATACCGCTTGATTTGATATGTTCCGGGATTTCTGCCGTGATCTTCGACCAGTTGCTAATATCTCGTCATTCCGTTATTATGCCTTACTCGAAGTCAGACATGCTCGGTCTTGATTGTTGTTGGCCTCGATCTTCAGCGAACACTTCGATCTCCAGGCTCAATATTCTACCTTCGAGCTCGAGCCTGGTCCATTACGAGGTTACCCTCGAGGCAGCTCCCATGCCTACAAAATTAGATATGCCCGATTTTGATCGTATACACAATCACATGGGAATATAACATTTAATAGCTAGTTAATACTGCCAACTACTGAAAATTAACACTATTTAACATATAAATTAAGCTAATTTAATTTGCAATATGTCGTCATATGAATGACTACTACACAAGTGAAACTGAGAATTTCTTCGTTATATGTTCGTCTCCGTCTGCACAAGTGAAAACATAAATTTGTGTATGGTGGCATATTAAAAAACGACAATGATATGATTTCAACAGTTTTAAATTATAAAATTTGATTAATATTAATTTGGACATTATTTTAACCATGTTTGACTTGTTAGCTTAGAGCAGATATCTTACAAAAACAAAGTACATAAGAGAGAAGTTGACGGAGTGAGTGAAAATTTTGAATATTTTTTGCGGACTTTCCGGGTTTTCCCTTTGTTAGTTTGCCATTATCAAATTCCTAAAACCAAGAATCCATATTTGTTCTTCTCATATATGTCCAAGAGACAAGTCCAACACAATAAAAACAATTTTCCATGACAAGTTTCTTTCCTCCTATTACCCCCTACCCACACAACCTTTCCCTATCCCTCATCCTATCTTAGAAATTTAATCTATATACACTGAAGGGCAGCACGATACACGAATCATCTTGTATTTACGCAGGGTTCGGGAAAGGATCGTACCCCAAGGGTATGATATAGGCAGCTTACCTTATAAGTTAATTTCACCTGGCTCGAACCCGTAACTTATAAGTCACACAAAAATAACTTTATTATTGCTCCGGAGCTCCTTAATCAATATACACTGATGATGTAAAATCCTTTTACATATCAATATAGTTTCACCTATTATAATATGTATTCAGCTTTATTTTTATTACCAATCACATATTTTATGAACCGTTAATTATAATGCTATCTTTTGAATGATCGGACCAGAGGCAGATCTAGGATTTTTAGAATATGCGTGCACCACCAAAGAAAGGAGGGGGAAAAAGTATTTAGTAAGAAATGATCTTTGTTTCTTTGAATAAATAATTAAGTATTACACCAAGTGAATCATTCAACCTTTGTGGAGCATGAGTGCCAATACATAATATTGGACCAACTTTAAAAAATACATACATAAAATACTTAATATGACGGACGAACCAGCATTCACATGCCCTATAATTCGCCATCTAAGTAATTACTACTTTAATTATATACAAGTAAACTTTCTTAGAAAGACCAAAATAGTAGGGTGGGGTGGGTGTGTTGGGGGCGTCCGGTTGACACATTGATATATGCACACTTGTGTTTAACGTAAAAATAGTACGGGCTAGTCAAATTTTGGATTGGTAATTAAACAATAGCCAGCGTTTGTAAAGTCATTGAAAAATAGTCACTATTTTGCTGCAACACGAAAAGTTCCGGCATAATATATTGAAGATTGGAGCACCTGGTTATAAACTTCCAACATATTATGCTGGAACTCTAGTATATTATGATGGAGTTCTAGTATATTATGCTGTAAGTTCACATGTAAAAAATTCGAACTCCAGTATATTATGCTGGAATATTTTTCGGATTTGAACAGTATTTTCATTAAGATTTATCTTTACATAAAAAGTGGCTAAATTTCGATTACCTGTCATTATTTTTCAATTACTACTAATAAATTTAGTTATTTTTGAATTTCACCCGTGTTTAACTGTTTATAAAGAACTAATGTCAAATCAAGATTCTGTTTAGAAGTTATATTTTAAATATATCCATTCTGTCTCATAGGAATTTGGGGCTTTCCTTTCTATACCAAAATCCTAACACCAAAAGACAATCATATTGGTACACCACTGTTGTCTGACCAATATCTTAAGTTCTTCCTTTTGGTTTGATTGGATTGGACTTTCAAAAGATACATCTGTTTTTTTTTTTGTGTGTGTGTGGTATATAAAGAGAAGAAAAGCATGCATAAAAAAATCCTATGATATGACTTTTGTCTGTGGCAGTAGATATTGTTTATCGCTTTCTTTAGTGAGATCGTAGGAGCAATTTAATACTATCATAATAACTTTAAACTCTTTATTTAAGTTTAATATATCTGTTCGAGATCTAAAGAAATTCTGAACTCCTTTTACTACTATACTTGAACTTTTCTTCATATTAAGGGGATTCAAATATATTCAGTAAATACGTTCCGTTATTATTTAACATTCAAATTATAATTCCTCCGTTATAATGCCAGTATTAACTTGTTCACACAACCCAAACCAGGCCAAGAGTATAATAATTTGCATCAAAGTCAACGTGGACAACTTCTTTAAGAACGAAAACGAATGTATGTAGTGAAGAAAAGTAGTAGTACATTGTATTTGTAATTAGCTACACAAAGTACAGGCGGAGTTAGTCTTTCGGTTACAGATTCAGTCGAATTTAAATATAGCTTTTCTATAAATCATGTATTTATCTTAAGAATTTTATTGAACATATATAAATTATTAATTTAAAACTCAGTAACTTAAGAAAATTAAAATTCCGACTCTGTTTCTCGCACAAAATTACTAAGTACGACCTCTAAATGCAAACCCACATGCCCCAATATCTCAAATTCCACACTTACTCCTCACAACTCACGAGAAATAAAACCGAGGTCCCTATCTAGACCTAGGACTATAGGATTCTAATTTGGTCTGAATTTCACATCCATGTTTTCATATAGATTGCATTTATCGATGTATAGGTTTATTTAATTAGTTTTATCGATTTTTAAGACAAAGATAGAAAAGACTAATCGTGTATCCTCGTGACAGCACAGGACATAGCCCCATAACGTTCAGATTATTGACTTTCGAGCAAGCGATTACTAATATCAATACTTCAATTTATATAATCATGGATATTTTGAAATGAAAAAAAGTCTATTTTCAAAAAAATTAACGGCTATAACAAAAATATATAAAAAATAATTTTATCGATGAATCTTTGTCGGTATAATTCTGTATGATTCTTCTCTCCGAATTGTTCTCTGATATTCGAGGGCTTAAGCATGATATTTTTTGAATATAGGATAATGCAGACTTTTTTGGAACGTATTTGATCTACATGAAAAGGAAAAACGAAAAACGTCTTTTGATCACTTCGGTAATTTTGAGGAAGATAATATTTGATATCTCTTTATGAATATTTTATGAATTTGTAGAATTTCGAAATAAACCAAGTCTATTGAAAGTTACTCTACCAAAGTAATTTTACCAGATGTAATAATAATGTTTTTTACTAGTTAATAACAAAGTCTTTTTCACAATCTCCATATTCATGCATTGAAGGATCATACAAACTAAAACATTAACATCAAAACAACACATCTTACGCTACACAACACAATAACGTTCACATCTGACTTCACTCGCAAAATAATGGACCCAAAAAAAAGTCTGTCATTTGGAGATTGAACAATACAAACAACAAAAACAACAAACAACATTTTTCCTCCCTATCACCCCAGCTACCTATACATCCCCCACCCCTATAACTCCTAATATCTAACATTCAGGGCTTTGTAATTGCGAGTTCGATCGATCACAATAATTTAAATTAGTTAAAAATTCAAATTTATAAACCTTAAATTCTAGCTCCGATATGCTAACGTCACCTTCAATCTAATAATTCAGAAGGTACTCTTGGATTCTTGGTTCTAGCTCTTTTGCCCCTTGGCACTTTTCCTTTTGGCTTCTTCTCTTCTCTCCCTGATACCTACCAACCTCCCTACCCTTACCAAAAAAATTACATACTCCTTCTATTCAATTTGTGTGAATATAATTATTACTATTTAGAAAGTTAAATAATAATTTTAATTTTTATATTTTATAATTAATTTTTAAATCTGTTTAATTGTTAATTATTGTGATTTATCGTATTTTTATGTACTAGTTTCTACAACAATAACAACATATTTAGTATGTTTTCACAAGTTATATCTGGGAAGGGTGAGGTGTATGCAGATTTTGCCCCTATCTTATGAGAGGTGGAGGGGAGGTTTCCGATAAACTCTCGGCTTAAAATAAAATATTTTCAAAACAGATTTTCTTAATGTTGTTTCTAAATATACAAATTTTATTTCAAACAATTTAAAAATTCTTGTTTGTACCGAAAATTAGTTAGTTTGGATCTCCTACTTTGAAAAGGTTTATATAAATTAAAACAAATAGAGTAATATACCTCGATAACACAAAAAGAATTTTCTATACTATAATAATGGCATATCAGCTACCATTTTTATTAGGTTATCAGTTCATTCTTATAGAAAGATGATTGCATAAACAGTGGCGGAGCTAGCACAGGATAGCTTTGTTCTAAATGTTATATTTATTTTTAAAAGTTTTTTAAATATATACAAATTATTAATTTAGAATTTAATATCCCGATCCCATAAACGTGTATAAATACATTTTGCACGGTAAGGCCAAAAACATCCATATAGTCTTTTAAGTCAAAACCCTTTAATTTATTTCTTCTCTACAAATATCCCTTTTAACTTCTTTTACTCCTTTATCTCATCAACCCCTAGCTATTTCTATATATTCTTGAGATTAGAGCTTTGTGTAAGACAGAAAATGGGAAGCAAGTTTCTGATCAATGATAATCAAGATCTGCTGATAGAGATATTGAAGAGGCTCGACGGTCGTTCCTTAGGAGTTGCTGCATGTGTATGTAAACAATGGTGCGCCATCACTCGAGACGATCCCCTGTGGGAGCACCTATGCTTTCGCCACGTGTCGCCGCCGCCAGACGGTGTGAGGACGGTGGTTTTGGCGCTCGGTGGGTACCGGCGGCTGTACATGGTGTGTGTTAGGCCAGTGTTGAATCGATTGCGAAAGTGGAAACCAATAGGAATGGAGTCAGCTTCTGATTCGGAGGTCGTGAGGCGAGTATACTGGACGCGCCATGAAGTGGAGTTGTCCCTATCTTTGTTTTGTGTGGAATATTATGAAAGGGTTTTGTTGGGCGGCGGCGGTGGAGGTGGTGGTGGTGGTGGAGGAGGAAGACACGGCGGCGACGCTGCGTGTACGTCGTCGCTTATGTTCCTTTGCAACGCCGTGAATGTTTGAAAATGTTTAAATTTGGAAATGAATGAAGATTATTGAAGCCTAGCCTCATTATTATTATTATTCTTTTATCTTATTTACTTTTTTTTTTCTTCTTCTTCTTCTCCTCATGTTTGGTAATTGTAATTTCTACTATATGGTTATATTTAATTGCTCCTAATTAATAAATATTTATGCCTTATTCCTTCTGTCAAACCTTTTTTATCTGCCATTTTCGTTTTATGATTATAATTGGACCTATTTTTACCCATCTTTGCATGGTTTTCTTCTTATATTTTATGTTACAAAAGCTATATAAGAAACATAAAGCCAGATTTTACTTCCACAAGAATTTTAATTTCCAACTATTCTTTTAACACTGAATAAGATCTAATTAATACGGTTAGTTTTAAAGTGTAAAATATTCTTTAAATTATGCTAAAAAAATAGAATATGCTTCGGAGAAAGTTCGTAGGTGCAGTGGAAATATTGAAAGAATATTAGACGATCATGTGCATGCCATTTCATTATACGACGATGTTTGCTCAAACGAGAATTTTCAAGAAAAAATAGTCATATATTTTTGGCAATTGAATTATGAGCAATATATATAAAAAATTCCAAAGCTATTCTGAGAATTTTGTGTTCTCAACATGCCATGTCCTTATTATAGAAGCATATAAACAAGAGCAAAATAAAATTGTTAGATCAAATATAAAAGGGTGTCTCTATATGTAATGGGCTAAGATAGAACTTCATATTAGCGCAAAATACAAAATTGGCTGGTCGATCGAAACTCACTATATTGGCTAACTAAAAATTATGTCGAATATATATATATATTGTCGGCTATTATTTTTGGGAGCAACTAAAAGTAGTAAAGGCTGGGTGAAAACAGCTGTGTATAGTCTGGCTCAGCTTTCAAATTACCTTGGGCCACATTAAGGCCCAGAATCCTGTATTCATTATGCGTTAGATGCATAATTCATTTTTCTTAAAACCTCTCATTCTCCTTTTGTCTTTAACTTTTTATTTTAATTTTCACAAACTATTATAAGTGTGAGAAGAAGAAGAGAAAACAAAAGGTCACGGGAATCACCACAAAATCTGCATGTTGTCATTCGATGGTGTCGTTTCATCGTGGGATGATATATGAATAGATGAAAAGTAATTTATAGTTGCAAAAAATATGTTCCAACTTTTGTTTTTTTTACCAATCGAGATCATAGCAGCCTCGGTACGTAAGACATCATAACAGCCTATTTTAATACAAATATTAGTGGTTGTTTTTACAATTTAAATTTGTGAGCAATACGAATATAATTTTATCGTGCTCCAACGCTCTTCTTCGATAGAGATACAGCAAATCTTAACACAGTAAAACATCCTATCAGCTTAAACACTTGTTTCTTCTGTGAAAGAAGTGCAAGGTGTAACAAGTATCAACACAAAGCTACAACGTACCGTCTAAACTAACAAGTAAGATATTGTATGTTATACAAAGTTAAACCATATTTATGCTCGTAATTAATCTGAATTGATAGTCCAAATACTCCTTAAATCTTAGAAACAAACAGCAAGGTGCAACCACTCATACTTAAAAAAATTGTACATAACATGATTTTTTAAAGGAATAAATATCAGAAGAAAAAAGAAGAAGAATGAATTTACAAAGAGAATCATCATTGAATTACATACTAAAAAATCAAAATGTTTGTGGGTAGGGCTGACAAAATGTCAAGCAATCAATTGTGTTCAATAAATATCATGATAACACCAAAACATGAATAAGATCTCCAATTGTCATATTATGATAACACTTGTAACCCAACATTAGTATACGGTTTATGCTTATTTCTAGTGTCCATTGTATTGGTGGCTAAGTATATGAAGCACGGAAGACGCGGCGCAAACACTCATGAGACAATAAAAAATTAATGTTCGAGCCTACAAAGATATTGAAGAGGTATGGGCGGAACGAATCAAAACCGGAAAGAAGGAAGATTCATGAACCCACAATTAATGAGGAAATGGAATCACAATCAAACAAAATTCTTATAGTCAGTTACTATTATCAACGGGTAATTAATACCATTAATGCCCATAATAAATTTGTCATAAATAGAAAAAATGTTATATTGGGGTATTCCTATATAAAGGGGGCAAAATCTCATTTGTAAAAAAAAGTTTTAAGGACTATCAAAAGATATCTACTTTCTCTTGCTTATTAAGTGAAATCTACTATTCTCTTTCTTTAGCTAATTTTTATTACTATTTTTATTTTCTTTCGGGAAGGAATTATTTGGTAATCAGTAACCCGATTTCTTCTAAAATTAAATACTTGATTAAGAAAAAAGAGATATTAACCATCTCATTACACTCCTCGATCGATAGTGTTTAGTTTATAGTACTACTCGTTTTTTTCCTAATCTATCTTTGTGTGAGATAGATGTTTTTTTTACGCCTTTCAAAAGAGCAACCCGAAGCAAAAAACATCTCGTATTTATACAGGATCCGAGAAGGACCACACCCGAGGGGTAGCGGATAATTTGCAGTTCAGTTTTGTCTTTTCTTCTACATAATACATTTTTGTAAATAAACGGAAAAAGAAAAATAGGAAGGAAAGATATTATTCCAACTAAAGTGTGACAAACAATAAAAAGTATTCAATGCCTCTTTCCCTCTCTTGGAATCTCTACTTTTACTCTACAAAACTCCTTTTTGAGTCATGGGAATCAATAATTAAAGAGAAGAAAATATAAAAGATTCATTTTTATCAAATAATTGCGTACAAGTAAGTTTAATACTACAAATAATTATATTGCTATAAAGTTTAGCTAAAAGAGCAAATAAGGTGAGGCCAAGTGGCAGACAACTTGTGAATCCTTTATATAATGTTTTCCACTATCTTAACCAAACATTTTAGTTTAGGTCACCCCAAGAAAAATAATTTTCCATCTTAATTTTTCCTACTACAAAATGTTGTGATATATAAATTTCTGAAAATTTGAACAAGAAATATTGGATTTGGGACTTTAAGAATCCAAAACCCAATCCCTATGGACAAGGTTAATTCCTTTTACAGATTATTTTTCAAAAGAATGACTGTATTCAAAGTACAAAAATTAATATGTATACATAATTTTTCTATATAAAATTTAGATTTAAAGAAATGAATAGATTCAAGGTACAAAGTTGAGTCTTTTTAAATTCGTGATCAAATCCTAATATCTTATAGTTCATAAAAAAATATAATAATTAAGTACCAATTTTACACTGTAGTTTAAAATAAGTTAAATGAATTTGACATTTTAAATAAAAATAGAACTATTAACTTTTCAGAAATATTAACTGCTCCTAAACATTCACTTTGTAATCATTTCATTATCAAATTATAAGTAGTACTACTATTTCTATTTTAATTTTTTAACTACAACCCACAGTATTGTTGCAGTTTAGTTGCAATAGTAAGTAAAAAAAAAAAAAAAAAAACCTCTTCTACTCTTTGGTGTTTCCGGCAGTATCTTCCGCCGTTGCGCCGCCGTCAACTACCACAGAACTTCCACTCAAAAAACTCAGTCATTTTCTTATAAATCGTTTTGAACCTTAATTTTTGTAAAAGTTTAATTCTGTACTTGCTTTTGAGTTTGTCATTTCACATTGAGTTCAATTTCCTGATTTTGACTTGGTCAAGATCTGCTTCAAATTTTGGGATCCACAGCTTTTTAGCTGATCTACGACTGCTTCACTTCATATATCAGTCTGATTTTAGTCTCCGTAAGTTTACTTTAATTCGAATCTTAAGTTTATATCATTTGCTTCAGCTAAGTTTTGTGCTAAAATGATCTGTTGCTTTTGATGATTTTTTTGATCTTGTTGTGTTGTTTCTAGTTTAGATCTCACTAAATTAGTCAAAATTAGTCAAAAATTTTGACTTGAAACTGAACATGCTGAAGGAGTCGATGCCCTTGATTTTGACGGACTCAGTTGGGTTACTTGAGCTGTTGTTCTTTCTGGTATGAAGTAAGGAGTATGTTTGAATATAGATTTAGATCTGTAGTTAAGAATTTACGGGTTCATCCGAATAGCTTTGGCTCGGACGCAGAGGTAGATCCAGAATTTGAACTCTACAGGTTCAACCTTTAATGTTCTTAGCATTGAATCTAAAAATATTTATAAAATTATGAGTTTAGACCTATTGGGTACAGATAAACCTAGTGTTAATATGCTGCATTTGCCTTTGCTCAAACCCTGTGTATATGTGTTAAAAAAATCCACTTAATAAGTAACAGAGTTTGGACGCAGTAAATCAAATGGGCTGTGGTAGAATTCTGAACTTGAACCTATAATGTTCATATCCTAGATTTTGGTTTTCCCATATAATGGTTGATGGGTAAAGATTTGTTGGTTTTGTGAGTCATTCTTTTAAAGTTAGGATATTACTGAAATGTTGAGTACTGCTAAACGCCGATTAGTGGATCAATTTTAGAGGTAGAAATAATGACTTAAATATTAAAGTGCTTCTTGTTTAATTGCAGGCCCTGTAAGAGAGTTTTTTCCATGAAATGGATTTCGGTTGTAAAATTCTGTGAGCTTCTGAGAAATTTTGTAGAGAAATAAGCTGATATTCTTGCTTTTTAGATGGAGTCGAACACGGAGGAAGCACTAAAAGCTAAAGCAAATGCTGAAAGGAGATTTGTGGAGAAAGACTTTGTGGGTGCAAAACATTATGCTTTAAAAGCTCAGATGATGTATCCCCATTTGGAAGGAATATCGCAAATGGTAGCAACATTTGGAGTGCACAGTGCTGCAGAGACGAAGGTTAATGGAGAATTTGATTTCTATGCAATACTGGGTTTAGATCCCTCTGCAGACAAGTCTAAGCTAAAGAAACAGTATAAGAAGATGGCTGTGTTACTCCATCCAGATAAAAACAAAAGTGTCGGAGCTGATGTTGCATTTAGACTTGTTTCTGAAGCATGGACGGTGTTGTCCGATGGTGCCAAAAGAAGCTCTTACGATCACAGGAGAAGTTTGCTTACTCTGCATGCCGCTGGTGTTGGAAGCTATGACAGTTACTCCAATTCTTCAGTTTCTCATAACAGACTTGATACATTTTGGACGGTTTGTACCTCTTGTCACGTTCAGTATGAATATCTTAGGAAGTACCTGAACAAAAGACTGTCCTGTAAGAATTGCCGTGGTGTTTTCATAGCTGTGGAAACAGGTTTGGCCCCAGTTAATGGTTCCTATCCCTATAGCTCTTGGTCTAATGGATATGGAAGCCATGGTTCCGGGGTTACATATGTCCCAACAACATCTGTTTATCCTGCAAATAATGGGGTCTCAGGACATCATTCTGGACATGGTTCTGAGCATGTCTCTAATTTGTCCTTTCAATGGAGCTCAAGCCCTGGAAATTCTGCTGCTGTTTTAGATCCCAATGGATCCACAGCTGTCAGTTTTTCGAACCAGGCAGGTAGGAAAATCACCAGAAGAAGAGGCAGGGGGAAGCAAGATATGAAAAAGGTGGTGAGCAATGTGGTTCTTAACGGGTATTCTGTGTGCAATGAACAAGTACCCCGCAGGCCTGGTAGACCTGCTAAGAAGATAAAAGTTGATCTTGAAGGTACATGCAGCTATAGTAATGGTGAAGTGACTCCAAAAACTGCTGGAGAAGTTAAAATGGCTGATGGAAATGGGTGCGGGAATTTGAAACAAAATGCTAAGCTTCCTACTCCCCCTGAAGCTTCAATAAGAAGATTTTCAGCTGCTCCTGCATTTGATGCAAGACGGTTACTAATTGACAAGGCAAGAGCAGAAATCCGCAAGAAACTGGAAGAGATCAAGTTGGCTTCAGAAGCTGCTGTTGCAGAGGCCCAGAAGAAGAGAAAGGCGGATGCTGAGTTTGGTGAATCAAGTGAAAGACCAAAGATGGTCGCACAGGAAAATGCTGTTCATCAGTCAGAACTGAGGAAAACTGGGTCAATGACAATAATAGTCCCAGATTCTGACTTCCATGATTTTGACAAGGATAGATCAGAGGATTGCTTCAAACCTAAGCAGATATGGGCTTTATATGACGAGGAAGATGGTATGCCTCGCTTGTATTGCTTGATCCGCGAAATCATCTCTGTTAAACCATTCAAAGTTCATATCAGCTACTTGAGTTCGAAATCAGATAGCGAATTTGGGCTGGTAAATTGGTTGGATTCTGGTTTTACCAAGTCGTGTGGAAATTTTAGGGCCTTTAACTCTGAAATCGTTGAGCATGTGAACATATTTTCTCACCTGCTAAGTAGGGAGAAAGCTGGAAGGGGTGGTTGTGTTAGAATCTACCCAAAAAGCGGAGACGTTTGGGCTGTATATCGAAATTGGTCACCGGATTGGAACAGAACAACCCCAGCTGAAGTAAGGCACCAGTATGAAATGGTTGAGGTTCTTGATGATTATTCCGAAGAGCTTGGTGTCTGTGTTACTCCTTTGATTAAATTAGACGGGTTCAAGACAGTATACCGTAGAAACACAAACAAGGATGCCATTCGATTGATTCGAAGAAGAGAGATGTTACGATTTTCACATCAGGTGCCATCTTGCTTACTGAAAGGTGAAGGAATGAACTTGCCTGAGGGGTGCTGGGATCTTGACCCTGCTGCAACTCCAGACGATTTGCTTCAGCGAGTAACTGATGAGGAGGAGGAAATACCTCGTGAAGCTGAAAGCTCAGCGAGATTTGATCTAAATGAGACATCTCAGGCTGAAACCAAAATGTTGATTGAAGAAAAGCTTAGACAACCAGAGTACTCTGGCATTTCTAACGAGCTCCACAGCACTAGATGTGGTTTGCAGATTCAAGATATCTCAAATGAACCAGAAAACCTGTTCAGGCTTTCCACTGAGCTTCCTCAATCTGTGAAGGAAGTTCATACTTGCGAAGAACCAACCATAACGGAAAATTTCTCTGACCAGGTGAGCATCTTCGGGCTGTAATGGAAGTATAAGTGAAGGAAAGGCCAAGGGAAAGAGAAAATAAAGATCATCGGTCCTTTTCATTCGTCATTCTAACAGTATTGGGATTCTAAATGTATAGATTTAAACGCAGGGAAGAGTGATTCTCAAAATATTAGATAGCTCGCAGGATCAAAGCGATCCTTAACACATGCCTCCATTGTTCTAGGTGGGCTATAGGTCTGATAACCGACATGTAATGGTAATTCTTCTTCTACTTTAGCTGTTTATTATGTCCCAGTTTAGTGACTAGAATGTTGATGCATTTACTTGATGTCCTACTTCTCAGGAACTGCAGTGTTATAAGCATCAGTCATTTCCTTGAAATACCCAACTGCTATAGTTTAAATTTCAATTCTATCTTTACATGGTTTCTCTTTAGTGCCAACTAATATTTCCTCCCAACCGCATATGCCTTGTGATTGGTTTATGGGGCAAAAACATGTTTCTAAAACTACAAAAGAAGCTCATACCCTATTTTATGTAGTACTACAACAACAACAACAGTAGAGTGTACGCATACCTTACCCTGTCCGCCCCCGAAAGACCCTATTTTATGTAGTACAAGGAGATAAAATATAGGTTCCTAAAACCATAAAAGGCCAATGCTTATTTTTGTCTAAGAAAAAACTAAAGAAAAGGAAGGATTGCGCATTACTCCTATTTATTTTTTACATGGTTTATACCATTTAATAACTAGAGTAGTTTGAAAAATGGAACCGCACAAGCTTGAGGGATGCGATAAAAATTGGACCGGACAAATTTATTTTACGGAGTATAATTTTTACACTACTGGTACGTATAACTTAAACCTTTATGAGAATATAGAGCAAGCTGTATTGTTTTTTTCACAATATATCGCTTTTGACAAATTTTGACAAGATAACCATAAACAAAATCTCCCTTCGAACAAATATCCTCTACTTTGCCGCATCAAACTTTTACACTGTATTTATCATTCACAGCTATACTTTCAGCAAATTTATCATTTGTATCTATATTTGAATTTTATAGCAAATCGATGAAATAAAAGATTAATTGTTTTGAATTAAAATAAGAGAGCAATAAACTTTCATAGTTCAGTTGGTTAGATTCTCTTACCTTTCCCAGACTCCACTTGTGGGATTATACTGTTGTTTTTATTGTTGTTGTTGTTGCTGCTGGTGTTGTTGTTGTTTGTTGTTGTTGTTGTTAGAGCACCCACTTAAATAGCGGAGGTCTTGAGTTTGACTCTCAACAAGAACAACTTTCTTTTTGTTTGATAAGTTAATGTATTTCATAAAAAGCTCAAGAAGATGCATAATTCAGAATTTACAGAGCAAAGGAATAGAGGAAAAAGAAGACAATGTTAGCTCTATTACAAAAGGCCTATTCTAAAGTTAAAGGAGCTAACAAAGTCCAATTTTTTTTAGGGAAGTTGACGGGGGAGAGATCACTCCAACTACAAAGACTTGTTAAACATCTATCCTTAAGAACTAATTTGGAGTAGTAATGCCTTCAAAGCATCTAGAGTTTCTTTCTGTCCAGATACACCAAAAAATGCAAGCAGGGATTATCACACCTCCTTTTTTTCCGATAGGGGTGGGATAAAGAAGTTTTTCCAATTTAAGTGACATAATCGATTTTGGGATTTATTCAAATCTCAGAGACGCCACCTGGATTTTTTACGGTGTTCAGAGACACCATTTATTTATTTTAAATCCCAAATCGAGGAAATTTTGACTCTGTTAAAAAGTCTGCGAACCAGAAATCCGGGTAAGGAATTCTGTTAACCCGGAAGGTGTTAGTCACTCCTGAATTCCGTAGTTCTACCACGGTCGCTTAACTATTAATATCTAATTAATTACATATTTTAAACCTATTGTGCATTTTAGCCTTTTTACTTTTTAGCCGCTTTTAATATTTATGGATTATTCTGAAATAAGTCACGATGGTGTGCACTTGTTGTTTTTAGACACGTTACAAACGCGCCACATGAAATGCACCCGCAATTTACAACGTGTCGATTTTAATTATTGTTTGAAGTTGTGGTCGAGTAGCATAAAATGCAAACCCAATGACCACTAGACTGTTTTATAAGAAGAAACAACCAAGAAATTGAAAAATCTAAAACTAAAATCAACAACTAAACTTATAATTGATTCAAAACAGTCTCTAATAATAATGAAAACAGAAGAAACATAACCTAATCAGTCTAAGAATCTTAAGCTAAGCTTAATTAACATTCCGACCTAAATTATTATTTCAAAAATGGCCAAGATTCAGGAGTTTACAAGAGAGCAATCATGGATAATGAAGCTGAGAATGAAACAAAGATGAGAAAAACCTAAATCGAACTCAAATTTACTAATGCAAATCGAACACTGATTTTAGTACATAATTTCAACACAAGCTAATTCATCAACTCCAAATTAGACGAATCTAGGAAAAATTATGAAACCCTAAACTAATCAGTAATTAACAGCAAAATATGAGACTAGGATTAAACGAGTAATTCCATTATACANTAACAACAAGAAAGACATGTTACACTCAGAATCCAAAAGGTCCAGAAAATTATAAAACCTAAATTAAGAGTTCAAGTAATTCCAACTTAGATAACTATTTTTAAACAAAGAAAGAGAGAGAGAGAGAGAGAGGGAGTACCAGTTAGGTTTAGAACAAGTTTGGCCGAATTTGGTTGACTTGTCGGACTTTGGCCGGATTCCGGGGGGGTTTGGAAACGAGCCAAACCCACGTGAATCAATTGCTCTTGACTGGGGTGAGATTTTTAGGGTTTCGGAGTTTTAGATCTGAAATTACTTAATTTTGGTGAGGTTTCTAGGGAAATTAAGGGTAGAATGGGGTTGAGGGTGAGAAGGAGGTTGTCTAGTTAATTTTTGGAGTGATTTGGACGTGATCTTCCGCCGGTAGGAGATTTCCAGCTGGCGGACCACGGTGGTGGACAGTGAGGGTTAGAGAGAGACGAGGGAGACGGTTGGGGTGTTGGGGAGGTGAGTTTGAGGGGTGGTGGTGTGTGTTAGGACAATTATATAGTGAGGGAGTAGGGAGTTCCCTGTCGTTGGATCATCAAAGATCAACGACTAGGATTAACAAGGGGGGGGGGGG